>KL262503.1:3123-15792 GCA_000699545.1 Podiceps cristatus | reverse complement strand
CCCTGCAAGCTAGCTAGTGATACTAGCTCCCGGCGAGGGACTGGATCCTGTTTTTCCCCTCTCGCTTTTTGGGCTGCTCGATGAGAGCAGCTCCCAAGCCTTACACTGTACTCGCGGCCAAGCACTGTGTGTGCCCCTGCCTAACTACAGATCCAGCCATCCGCGATGAATAACTATAGCAAGATCTGCATTTCTGCTGAAATCAGCAGCGTGAAAAGATTTAATGCTAAGATCTAAATGGTTATGTTTTAGATGTAATTCTTCAGAAAAGCAGGCAGACTATAGCTGTCTCAAATAAATCTTTTCTCACTCTGCTGAATTAATCTTCTTCCCCTGCCTCAGAAAAATAAACTGATCAAGAATTACATAGGATTTCTTTTTCCTAAAAAAAAAAAAAAAAAAAAAAAGAGACATGAATTCTGAGATGGACCGTGGAAACAGTAAATTCTAGCTAGATCTTGACTTTCTACTGCTGATGCAAATCTCTTTTACAGATACATCTTTGCCGTATAAGCCCTGGATTCAATGAACATTCATGCAAATATATGCACTCTTAGAAAATGACCTATTGAGTTCAGTGCAACTACTAGCCTCCCTTATTACTTACAGGATTCAATTTTTGCATCTAGCACACGAGAATTTTAAATAGGATAATACTCCTTCCCAAGCAGCTACTTAAATTTTTGAGCCAAATGAGTGCTCAAAAGTTTTACTGTGTTAAAAGGTGTTTGCCCTCAGGGCAGTGGCTAGCTGTCAGCGGGAGGAGTCAAAAGTTAATTAATTTGATAGAGGGGGTTGTGGGAATATAATTTAAAATAAATCTAGCATCTACTTTAAAACACTTTTTTCCTCCTTGAGCTCTATTACAGGTTTTGTTGTATTGAAGGCAAAGGAAAGACCAATGAATTGTTTCAAACAAGCAGCGGGCCTTGCTCCCCGGTGGAACGGCACCTCGGTGCATGACAGTGACTGATGAAATCGGTCCTTTGTCTCCTACCTAAATCTCACAGCATCACACTTTTTAGATCCTGAGAGACGAGAAACGTTGTCTTCGTGTAATTTCAGTTCTTTCCATCCCAACTTCATTTATGCTGTCCCAGCTATGCTTAATGCATTCAGCTCTCAAAACATCCCACTGTGTGTAAGTTTTTCCACAGCCCACCAGTGAGGCCTGGAGAAAAACCTTCGGAAAGCGGTGAAGCCCACCAGCGCAAGGAGCTTTGTCACTGGCCGTGCAGATGCCCGCCTGTGCCATCCTGCACCCCCGGGGTGAGCTTGGTGAAGGACGGTTGCGGCTGCTGCAAGGTCTGCGCCAAGCAGTCAGGAGAGCCCTGCAACGAAGCCGACACCTGCGATCCCCACAAAGGCCTCTACTGCGACTACTCGGAAGATGAGCCGAGGTATGAAAGAGGCATGTGTGCACGTAAGTGTTCTTTCACCTTCCCTTCTTGCAATCCGGGAGGCCGGGGCCAGGCAGGTGAACGGTTTCGAAGGAAAGCTCCGCTTGCCGGTGCTGTGCAGCTCTGTGCCGGGCAATTACACCAGTTCAGGCTTCGGCTGCTCGGTCAGAGACGCTGAGAGCAGGGAAGGGACTGTCTTTGAACTCACCTGCGAATGCATCAGCGAAACATGTTCATTGCACACAAGCCCGTTATTTGCAGACATGCTGATGACCGATCTAAAGTCAGGAGGCTGCAGTTATTATTGGGCATAAATAATAAAAAAATATGTGCTTGGGCTGGGAAGAACTCGAAGTTGTGGATGCAGTAAAGGCTGATTGTGTTTTAGCACTCTGTAAGAGGGGACCGTGTGCTCCTCCTGCGCTAGTAACTGTTTTTTACCATTTGCAGATCTGGTAGCTGTAGGATGTGAGCTCAATGGAGTTTATTATCTTAACGGGCAGACTTTCCAACCTAACCCACTTTATAAGTGCCTGTGCATCAGTGGTGCAATCGGATGTACACCTGTACTCACACCAAAACTAGCAGCAAGGCCCTGCCCCAAGGTGACGGGCAGAAAGAAGCCTGGACAATCCACCTGTGGCCCTGCAGAGCACAAGCAGCTTCAATCAACAAACTACAGACTGATGTCAGGTGTGCCTGGCTACACTGGTAAACTTTTCTGTGCAAGAGCCTTGCTGCATTCTGTCTCCCTGGCTGCAGCAGCCAGGCCGGCAGCACACTGGCAATTTCTCAGTTCTTGCTCAAGGCCATTGCCAGGGTGGCTGCTCTGTCCCAATTACCCCTCTTACTCTTAGGTCACAGACTCTTTTCTCTAAACCTGATGAATATGAAAAGCAAAAAGCCTTTTGGCTTCTGTCACCAGGGAATTGGCCAAAGCTACCTTCAACCCATCTTTCTGCAGAGGTTTACTACTCATCAGATCAGACCAATTAGGGTTGCTGGTGGAGAGCCATTTCGCAGCCTGGGTGGGAGCCGTCTCACTTTCTCCTGCTTTGTGGCGGTAGGGAGACTTGGTTTTTGCATACACAAACAGATTGCAGCCCTCTTCTTTCAATAGAGAGCAGAAAATTATAAAGACTGCCTTGCAGCTTTAATCAATTCACAAAATTTCAGGTCACTGCAAGGACAACCCTCTCCCCAGTTTCTCTATTCAGTCTGACCAAAATGAGGCAACAGTTATCCAGGCAGTTCTGCCAGGCTCAGTCGATATTCCCTGTAACCTCCTCCTTGCTCTGCTGCTAACGCTCTAGTTCTCTTGCCCACCTCAAGGAAGCACCATTGCCAGCAGCAGCGACCCCAGCCCTCCCCTGGCCACGGCTGCCTGCGCTTGTGCCCTCTCCTTCCCTGCGCACATGCAAGTTTCCATGGTGAAACTCATCTTCGTTACAACTGATGAGGGTACCCGAAAGCCGAGCCATTTATTTGGTGGCAACTTGAATTATGGGGAAATTATGGCCTGAATCATCATCAGGGATCAATAAAACAGAAATAAAAGGATCGCAAAGCTATTGGAAAACCTTCATAAAAGACTGCTGAGTAAATAGGTAGAAGCACGTAAGTCAATCTGCAGATAAGTAGAACCGCTTACAAAATCTGAAGTTCAGTTTGGACCACTAACACATTAACAGCGGTTCCACAAGTTAGCAAAAATCTAAAAAAGCTCATTTTACTTCAAAATTATGACACAATACCTGTAACTAGTGGCAATGCCTTTTCACAGAAATATTCTCGATGCTGTGTATAAAACCACACTCGTTAGGCAGCTGACTTCAAATGCAGAGACACCTCATTTCTAGAGCACATTGCTAATCTGATCAGAGAGAGAACATCATGCGTTGAAAACCACCACCAAACCCCTTTGGCCCCATGAAATCCATGAATCAGGTTTGTGGGTATTTCAGATACCCAGAGAACAGCATTTCAACAGGTTCAAAAGCTGAAGTCCAGCCTTCAGTAACTCCTTTGGCGAGCAGACTGCAACACTGCCCCCCATAGCGTTTATTCAGGAATTTGAACCAGCGGCACAAGAGAACCCCGAGAAAAGCCACCCAGCTGGCAAAGCGCGCTTCCCGCCTGACTGGGTTCAGGGAGCCGACAGCCCGTCCCTGCGGCGGCCGTACGCGCTGAAGGACCCTCTTCTTCAGGCCATACAAACTCAGCTAGCCGCTCCTTCTCCAGACGCGGCCGGCGAAGGGCAGAGCGCTAGCTGGGACAGCGCTCCCCAACAGACCAGAGGCACGGCTGCGCCAGCCCGGGTCCCTCAGACACCATAACTGACCTATATAAAGGCCACAAAAACGAAGCTCTGGGCCAAAGCAGGTATTTGAAAACAGCAGACAACATAGAAAATGAGGAACTGCAAGTGTGCAAACCCCCGGAGAACCCTATCTCACTCTGAAGAAAAGCACCTCAAAATTTTGTTTGAGTGCGATCTTGCCCCTTCCCCTTCCCAGAGCAGCAGAGGTATCATGCCAACCTGTGCCCGAATTGCACAAATGCTCAAAGGGCCAATTTCTATCTGAAAAGTCTTTTTTTTCTGTTAGTGAGCATAACAAGTGCAAAATGCCACTTTACTGCTCTTGCTTTGTTTTCTGGCTTTCCTTGCCAATTCTACTCACCTAATTTAGATATATAGGGATGTACATAAGTCATACTTTAAAAACCAAGTACAAACAATCATTTAACTTGCCTTCATTTGTTGCAGATCTGTGACAGGCTTTTAATCTGCTTGCTGCAATGAGATCTTTAAATTGCTGTCTGCTTCCCAGGTATCCTTGTAATTCTGCCACTGCTCTCACCTAAATGCACAGATTCCACATAGCTTTTTTGCAGAGTTTCACCATGAACTTTTGCACTGCATTTTTTTTTTCTAGTGTACTCCACCTAATCCAGCCCTAATCCATCAGAAAATAGGCTTTTTGGTGATAACTAGAAGTGACTGGAGAATTTGACTCCTCAAAAGAAAACCTAAAGCCTTCACAGTATCTACAAAGAAAGTGATATTAACCTTTTCCGCACCCCTTTTTAAGCTATGCTTGGCCTTAAATAATTTTCAATGTCTCTTCCATCCTGGACATAGCATAAAGTTTCCACAAGTAACTCTCTCGCCTAACATTTTCATCCCATTAAGCTGGAGGGACATACAGCACACACAATTTCGTAGTCCTTGCTGGGATCTGAGCATCCAGTGTCAGACGACTTTACCAGCGGCTCAGCCTTAAGGGTTTTGTGCATCTTTCTTTGTGCCTCATTTTTAGATTTAACTACGAAAGCGTCTTTATGAGCAGAAATCAAATGTTTAACCTTTTACTTTTTCAATTAATCATTTTGGGGCTGTTCTGCTGCATAAATCAGGTATCACTGTCTTAGCTTACAGAAGCTTACCGCTAGTTTTGAAGAAAACATGCCTGGTACAGGCAACTCCCTGGACACCCTGCTCCAGGACCTGTGGCATAGGCATATCCAGCAGAGTGACCAACGAAAACAGAAAATGTGAAATGAAAAAAGAAAAGAGATTATGCTTCATCCAGCCTTGTCTGACCAATATGCTGAAGACAATAAAGGTATTCTCTAATATAAAATTACTTCCCAATAGAAAGTAAGAATTAATGGAAAAAGCGGATATATTAGCAACTACTAATATAAAGTGATTCTTTCTTTTAAGGGTTTTAAAATAATTCTTTTCTACCTTCAGTCTTCAGGTTTCAATAGTAAACTACAGATGTGTGATCTGGAAAACAAAGCAAACCACCCAATATAATGTCCTGAAATACAAGTGCTACTAGTGCTGTCCTGGTGCTTAGTCACTCAGAAAGTATTTTGTATTTGTTGGCTGACAAAAATAATACAGATTTTACAAGGAGTAATTTCCAAGATATTTCTATGTAAACGTTGCAGTTTTTTTTAAGTTCCGTTTTCCATGTGTCAAAACTCAGGCTTTTGTTTTTATATTAAAGATTCCAAAAGGAAAAACATGCCAACCAACATTCCAGCTTCCTACAGCAGAGAAACTAGTTTTCTCCGGATGCTCAACTACACGAAGCTACAAACTAACTTTCTGTGGGGTGTGCTTGGACAAGAGGTGCTGCATACCTAATAAGTCCAAAATGATCACTGTACAGTTTGAGTGCCCCAACGAAGGCTTCTTTAAGTGGAAGATGATGTGGATAACGTCGTGCGTGTGTCAGAGGATTTGCACTGCTCCAGGAGATATATTTTCCGAACTCAAAGTTTTATGACAAATTACACCCGTGACTGTAACGTACTGCGAGTGCGAGAATACGTTCACCCCCTGAAGAGTTAGTGTTGCCCCCTGCCACAGCAATATTTATAGTGAAACTACATGTGTGAATATTCATTTTTTAAATAGCATGTGGAAAATGCAAGTAAGAGTGCATCTTTTTAAACATAGTTGTTTTCATATGTGGAAATACATTCTTGAGAAGGACGTATATAACACTAATATTGTCAAAACAAGAACTTTTAGTAATTAAAGGCACAGCAAGACAGCTTCATATCCCACTGTAACAAGATGTTACCCACAAACAGATGGAAATTCATAGATGCTCTGACCTATTAGCAATAAAAAAATTACCTGGTAATACTTCATCTATCATTCTTAATTCTCAAATTAACATTTTCTACTATGTATCTGCAAAGGCAAAGAACCTCAATGATGTTTTAAATGCGGAAAGTCAATTTTAAGCTCAGACTGCTTTTTGCAGCAGATAATCTTCCTCTACTGTTGTGAATATAAACAATGCACGTATAAAGGAACAAATTAAGTGGGCATCTGTAGATAACAGAAGTGCAAAATTTCAAGGAAATCAGTACTTTTAGAATCCTTTCTTAATAAAATGCTGTCAACAAGTGTTATCATAATGTTTTATTGAATTTTGGGTTTAAACACTGAAATTGTGCTTACTTATAAACCCACTCCAACTCTGCTAGAAGGACTTCAGGCTTTCAGAAATCCTTGTATTGATCCACTCTGATCTGTAACAGTTCACTAATCTTGCTGTTCTAAGACAGCCAAGGATTGCAAGCAACTAGAAATAGCTGTACATTCTACTTTGTAAGAGTTCTTGCTGTAATATAAAAGTCCACTTACCCTGGTAATTATAAATATTAAAACATCTATTTTACTTGCATTCTTTTAAGCATATAAACTTTCTTCTCCAAACAGCCATAACACTCCATTGTAAGTGCATGTTTTGCTCAGAGGCATATTGCATTATCTCATTATCAAGTGCAACTCAGCATTCATTAATATGAATCATTAAAATAATATATGAATACTCCAAGTATAATACTTGAAACAAAATGTGTTTTGTTGAATTTTCTGATATTGTTAATTTTGGTATCAACTCAGAATGCTCTAATACAGCCCAGAACAACATGGAAGCAAAAATATTACAAATGTGAATATAGCTTGAAGCATTCTGAAATTACTACTATCCTGCAAAGTTTAAGAAACCAGTTTCATTAGAGACTTGCTTTCATCTTTGAAAAGACTACGTGGGCTTTTCTTCTCATTGTAGCTGCTTGTTAAAAAATAAATCTAGGAGTGGTGATCCTTCTTTGAAGCCAGGCCTGCCTTTAGTTTACTGGAAGATGAAAGTCTGAGAAAAGAATACTTCCTCTCTTTCTTCTCTTTACAGCATACGATACGTCAATTTACTCTACAGTTAGGAACACTGCTCTTACTGGTATCTGCCATAACTAGGTGCCTTCAAATCTTTCTTACAGGCTGGGCTACAGCACCTCTCAGAGCTGGGGAAGCTGTTGTCCCAGTCTCTCTGGAATTACAATAGCTAGGCACACTGCAAGTCATCCTGGTTAGCTGAAGTGATTGGATGCTTGGGGGAATTTTATTCATTTATTAAATCAGTTTTTCCTTCTTTAAACAGCTATCTTCAGTCTTGATGCATCTGTTCTAGGCCCACCTTTTGTGGCATCCAGTTCATTGTACTCTTCTATTAGGTCAGACAAAGATAATATGGCTTCAGAAAAACAGCTTTGCTCCATCCCATCTATATGCAGATAATGGTGAAGGTGAGCCTATAGGAAGAAAGAAAAAAAAAAAAAAAATCAGTGTTACCCTTTTTTCTTATCACCTATGTCCTTTGGCTCAATAAGTACCATTTAGCCTGCACTGAAGAAGGGAGTGCAGGCACCATAGAAAGTAGATATAAAGACACGTATCATGACATCCCTTGTTTAAACACTTGGCAGCTTCAGTAACAAACCCCTATGGAATCACAGTTGATACCACCGATTTCTTACACATCCATTTTTTCGTATTCTGTCTTCTTGGGAACACGTGACCAAACTGCGTTTTGGGTTTATGTGGCAAGGTTTTGGTAGCAGAGGGGAGCACAGGGCCGCAGAGGTGGCTTTTGTGAGAAGATACCAGGGGCTGCCCCACGTCAGACAGAACCAGTTCCAATATGAACTTGCTGCTGGAAAAAGCTGAGCCCGTCAGCAATGCTGGTAGTGCCTCTGTGATAATATATTTCAGGAGGGGTAAAAAAATCTGTGAGAAAGAGGAGTAAGAAAAATTCAAGAGAAACAGCCCTGCAGACACCGAGATCAGTGAAGAAGGAGCAGGAGTGAAACTGAGCCTGGGAAGATGGGTGTAGGGTGAAGGTATTTTCAGTTTTGGTTTTATTTCTTGCTATCCTACTCTTATTAATTGGCAATAAATTAATATTCCCCAAGTCAAGTCTGTTTTGCCCATAACAGTAACTGGTATGTGATCTCCTTGTCCTGATCTTGACCTATGAGCTTTTCATCGTACTTTCTCCCCCTGTCCTGCTGAGGAAGGGAAGGGAGAGAACAGCTTGGTGAGCACCTGGTGCCCAGCCAAGGTCAACCCACCACAAACTGGTAGACACATCTGTCAGAGACTGCTTCATTGATGAAGGAAGTATATTAATCTGTACCTACCAGGCAATAAGGGGTTTACACTTTAGGTGGCAGCTGTTGGAATGATCCCTTGACAGGTAACAAATAAAACTCTTTGGGCTGTTACTTTTAAGCAGTCGCTTTGTGATACTAAGATTTGCTTCCCAATAACGCAAGATGATAACGATTAGTGGCTACCGATTTTAAAATGGTAAGAGCTGTACCTTTTTCTTGTAGAGCTTCATAAATCTGTCTCTGAGTTCAATGAACGTTGGTTTTACACAGGTGTTGTTTGCTAAAGCTAGAAGGGAATGGGAGTGGCCCACGGGAGGCACTGAACACAAACCAGTTTTCCAGCCCTCTTGATTCCAGGAGACAAAGTGTAGTGAAGGCTTCAACCTGCGATACAAAAATTTAGTTACCTAAGTAATGTAAAGGACACAAAGCTTAAGTTTCCTTTGCTAACAATCAGTCTGAAAAGGTTAACATTTAAGCTTTCAGAACTAAACAAGCCAGTTCTAACTATCATTTTGAATAAGACATTTTAGACTTCGGACTAAAACACTGTGTCTATTTTCAATTCAAATTGCAAACACCAATTTTGTTTTGTTAATGTATCAAGGCTTGAAAAGTAAAGTTACAAGCACCTATCGCTATAAAAGGGACTGCAAGCACTCAAGAGATTTAGGAGAGGAGCAGATTAATACTGTGTGGGGACAATCAGTCTCCCTGTAGTTTAGAAATAAATCAAATGCTTTAGATTCTCAGAAATTTTCCTCACAAGCCCTGTCTGCCTGTAAACTCCATTCTGTATGTGAAGCTTGCCTGCCTTTCCTGTTATAACTATGTAGATCAACAGTGTAAAAGGTAGAAAGAGTGCTAACAATACAGAGCTGTATTGAAATAAGGACAATTTCCTATCTACATGAAAGTAACTATGAAAGAGAGAGGCCTTCTGTTCAGTAAAAAGAAACCTGTAATACAGAACTTATTCCTCCAACATCCTTTATGGCAGAAGACTCCTGGAAGGTGGGGCTTTGCTTTGTGGTTTGGTTTTTTTTTTTTTTTTTTCCAGAATGAGAGGAGCAGCACAGAGACATCTAGTCAGCTCCCTTTATTTGGAAATCCAAGAATTATATGACTTATTCTAACTCATCATGCAAATTAATTACATGTTCTTCCCTTCTGAAATTAAGAAAAATACTTCTGAGTAAACTGATTTGGTACTGAAATTCTTCAAATGAAAAGTGAGAGTGCTCTGGACAACCGACAACAGTTTCAGTAATAAATACCATTCCCACTTTGTGTGGTATTACAAACCTTTCAATATTTCTGCGAAGGTCTGAAACCTGCACATTTCCTCGAACGAGAAGTGCACAGGCAAGGTAGAGGCTATGCTTTGGATCTGCTTGAATTAGTTGATGATCTCTACTAAAAGCATCTGAAAACATCTGATCCAACCTAGGTGAAAAGAAAACAGTCTACTTAAACTCTTACTAAAGCAGGCTACAAATGTTCTTTATAATGGCCACCTTCAGGGTTTAAAAGTTCATAAAAGTCTGGAGATAAAGGTACATTTAACCTGAAACCATGAATGACAGGAAAAAGATTCAAACCTTTATACGTAAATATGTTGGCATTACAAGTTTTTAAAAACACACCAGATCCATTTTTCCCTCTCTTCTCCCTCATGTTACAAGCCACTGTTGAGTCTAAAGTTGGAGAATTGCACAGATTAAGAGACCTTTATTATGGCAATGGTTACAAAATATTAAAAAGATGTAAAAGGATTTACCTACTTGAGGTTCTGGTTATCATTTCAGTGGACAAATCTCATTGCTTGTGAAGGATCTGACAAGGAATACCAAAGTGCTGCTGACCCTTATAGAACTGATTATCTGCCTATTACACTTCATTATTTAAAAGGATCAATGAATCGTAGAACTGTATTAATTTTGATTAATGATTTAGGAAAAGACAGACTATACATATTTGTCTACTTATTCTAATTTTATCATATATGACTGCTTTAAAAGATGACACTGCAGATCATATTCTCTCTCTCTCTTCACCTCCTTAAGCAAATTCCACAGAATCACAGAATGGCAGGGGTTGGACGGCACCTCTGGAGATCGTCTAGTCCAACCCCCCTGGCTAGAGCAGGGTCACACCCAGAGCAGGTTGCGCAGGACCACATCCAGTCAGGTTTTGAGTACCTCCAGAGAAGGAGACCCCACAGCCTCTCTGGGCAGCCTGTGCCCGGGCTCTGTCACCCTCACAGTAAAGACGTTTTTCCTCATGTTCAGAAAGAACTTCCACTGTACTGTGGGATATCAAAGATGGTGTCTTGAATAGGTGTCTATGGACCCATAACATCTAAGCTATTATTACCCCGTGTTCCAAACTATGTGTATCTATCATCTCTATTTTTAGTATCACCTCTGCCACAATCTGCCTATTAAAAAGCTAACTAAATAAAGAAGACAAAAATACTACTGTTCTCACCTCATTCTGAAACACGATCGACTGAGCATCTCCCCATAGTCTGCTGCCTTACCTCCAGCACTGTATTGTCTCCTCAGGGTACGGTTTCAAGAGACTGAACTGATTGTCACAAC
The DNA here is from genome assembly GCA_000699545.1 of Podiceps cristatus. NCBI lineage: Eukaryota > Metazoa > Chordata > Aves > Podicipediformes > Podicipedidae > Podiceps > Podiceps cristatus. The sequence continues at coordinate 4,805 of KL262503.1, read as the reverse complement.
TTGCTATCACAGAAAAAGGGTGGTCCTGCCCTCTTCTCCACTTCACATACTTCCTCTTAGCTGCCTCTGTCACTATTTAGACCTTTTGCTGACTAAACTCCATTCACTAAAACCAGTGAAATCCATTTTAACTGGTTATTTTTCTGCCACGCCAGCGAGATAATTAACCTCACAAAATTTGACAAGTGTTAGCTTATTGTTACAATAAGCTGTTAAATAAGCTCACTGCACTTCCAGACTGAAGAAAGGTGTCATTACTTCCCCAGGAGTTTAGTTTAATACCTTGTGTCTTTACAGAATTTTGTTGTGAGTCAAGTGCAAACTCTTACTCAAAAGAACTTGTGGTAGGGTTCTAAGTAATACATTTTTCCAACACAAACATTTCCCAGCAGAGAGAACAAAAATACATTTCAAGTTTACTGGCTCAACCATCACAGAGAAAAGGGACAAAGGATGTTCCTAAAATCAGCAGGACAAATTTGAAAATGTGGCAAACTTAAAACTTTTTTCGACCCTTACATTGCTATAGAATGGAATTTTTTAAATGAAAACTATGGAAGAATCAGAAATTAAGCTTCAAATATAAAGCTTCCATAATACTTTTTTCTTACCTTCTAGAAGGTACATTAACATCAGCCAATGTATACAGAGGAGTCAAGCTTGAAACCAAGTAATGAAGTCGAGGAAATGGAACCAAATTCATACTGATTTCATTAAGATCCATGTTAAGGGAACCTTCAAACCTAGCAGAGCTGGAAAATCAGCAAACTTATAAATTAAGTAAATTACTTTTAGAATATAAACATTCATTAACTCTATTTTTCAACTGTACTGTACAATAAAACAGTAAAACAACAAACACAGCATTCAAAAAACTGTTCATGTATAATTACTAAACTTTCACATTTGGCAGTAGTAGTGCTATATCTTATTTACTTACACTTCTCATTATAGAACAATAAATCATCAAGAAGGAGACCTTGTTTCCCAGCTTCAGTCTTTAGCACTGATTTGCTGCATGTGGACATAGCTGCTGCATACCAGTTTTAATAAATAGGCTACAATAAAACATGCATGACTTAGCATTCCTGACAAGCTGTTTAAAAGAAAAGCAGGCGAATACTCCAGAAGTATATTTCACCAGGAGTTTCTTGCAGCAATAGATGGTTTAGGAGCAGCAATGATCTGATGGTATTCGTAAAATACTACAACTGGCCTAGAAAGGTAAATCGCCCTAGGTGTCGTTAAGCATTAATGGGAGACCACCCTTCTGCCTATAAACCTTTTAGTACATCAGTTTTAAGACTATCATGGCTAGAGCAACACCACTGCAATCTGAGTACTTCCAAATACTTCAACATTTACTAATTCTTAAAAAGAGGAGACTCCTATCAAATGGAAAACAATTAATAGTCTTTGAGTTGATGCAGGCCTGCTATTTGCAGCACTCACCGCCTCCAGCAATATCACTTTTACAGAGGACTTTTAGTACATCAGTTTTAAGACTATCATGGCTAGAGCAACACCACTGCAATCTGAGTACTTCCAAATACTTCAACATTTACTAATTCTTAAAAAGAGGAGACTCCTATCAAATGGAAAACAATTAATAGTCTTTGAGTTGATGCAGGCCTGCTATTTGCAGCACTCACCGCCTCCAGCAATATCACTTTTACAGAGGA
>JMFS01031572.1:0-40250 GCA_000699545.1 Podiceps cristatus | reverse complement strand
CTGCTCACCCCTCTATCCCAGCTGCTGTTGTGCAGCAGTTTTTTATGCTTTCTTAAAGGTGTTATTACAGAGGTGCTACCAATGTCACTGACTGACACAGCTCTGGCCAGCAGTGGGCCTGTCTTGGAGTCAGCTGGAACTGGCTCCGTTCACTGCTCACCCCTCTATCCCAGCTGCTGTTGTGCAGCAGTTTTTTATGCTTTCTTAAAGGTGTTATTACAGAGGTGCTACCAATGTCACTGACTGACACAGCTCTGGCCAGCAGTGGGCCTGTCTTGGAGTCAGCTGGAACTGGCTCCGTTCAACATGGAGGAAGCTTCTGGCATCTTCTCACAGAAGCCACCACTGAGCTCCTCTGCTACCAGAACCTTGCCACCTCAAACCAATACAATCTTTAAATAGTGAAACATTTTTACTGAGTAGAATAAAAATCACTGGAAGCAGAGACACAAAACATCAGTTTGAAAGACCACGACCAATGAAAGAAAGCAAGATGAAATTGAGAATGGTTAGGTAACTAAAGAAGAGCAGTGCATGAGCTTGAATACACACTAAATATTAATCCAGAAGAGAGATCATTCAGTGAAACATCAACTTTTTCTTTGAACTCTTTGAGGATTCCCTGCACACCCCCATCATCCAAGTACCTGTCAGCCCAACAGCACCTGCAGATCTGCCATGTGGCATTTTTGTTTAACCAGGTCTTTATGTTCTGATGAGCATTAAAAAACAAACCTAATACACACAACCAAAAAAACAACCCCACACAGCCCCCACATATATCATGTTTCTTTGAAAATTCTGAACTCAGGCTTGTTACAAGTAGAATTAAGTTCACCTAATTTTGTTCCTAATCTCTGTCAAACTGCTCTAAAAGCAATAGTTTCACTGTACCACTAGTCCCTTAAATTTCCTGTCTGATGCTAACAGGATGTGACTGCTCATGCTGGTGAAAGCACTTTCCCGCCCCGCCCCCCCCTTTTTAAAAGGGTGTTTACCAGTTACAGCAGCAGAGCTGAAAACGAAACCAGCCAGCAGATGGTTATACAGAAAGGCACGAACAACTAGGCACAAAAATACCTGGTCGGGTTCTTTTTAGCCCACTCTGCTTATAACAAGTTCAGAATTATGGAGCTGAGGATGTGTAAACAGAGGAATATTTCACTAAACTGGATTGGTTATGTTACTTATTTCACTGAATAAGACTCAGGTCAGTACAAAGCAATGAACCACAGTGCTGCACCCTGGGGGAGAAAACAAGCCGAAGGACATAAAAGGGGGTTTGGAACCATTCCCCTTTATAATGTGATGCTGCAGTCTGAGCCTCTCCACTCTTGATATGAAAACAATGCTCAACTGCATCCATGGCTGCATGTCCTCACACAGGCAGGGAACACCAAAAAGCACATTGTACTTGCTCACATACAGCATTCAGAGCAAAAGAAATAAAAGGCATTACTCATGAAACTACAATAGTGAATGGTAACAACGGGAGGAGGAACATGTTAGTAAATATAGTAAATAACCAATTGTTATATGCAAAGATATGAAGCATACTTGCTACATTTTTTGAGAAAATACAGGGACCAGGAGGGGCATAAATCAGTTTTTCTTTTACTGATTCAACAGCTGCTAGGACAGAAGCAAAACCAGTGACACAGTACTCCTAGGTTGCTGAAACACAAAACTCAAAGCTGGTAACAAAATTCAAACCTTCTTTTGGAGTTAACTACTTTCTAAGCTCTCAACGCTTATTAAAAAAAAAAAAAAAAATCCATAAAGAAATAAAAACAACCACTCCCCACCTCCAAGAGCCAGGGCAGCAAGATAATTTCAGGGAGCTCCCAAGAGATCAATGCTAGGTGTGAATTCTGGAGAGGTTTGCTTAAATTATCTGTTTCTTGTATTCTATGAAGTAAATTCTAACCAGATTTCAATTTACTATTTCTATTTTGTTTTGCTCTAAAATATTCATAAATCCTTTACACAATTAAGATCTGAAGTTATTGATCAAACTACTTTGTAAAATCTTAGTTATAATGGTGTTGATGGTATCAATAATGTTTTCTTGGTTAAACAGCAGCATTCTCCTCCTTTGTTGAAACTAGAGATTGTCTAACCAGGTATTTGTTGCAACAGCTATTTTTCAGTGTAGATTTTTATCTAAACTGACTATGCTAAAACAAAGCTGAAGAGTTATTATGACAAGTGAAGTCCACTGTGAGCATATCAAAAAATCTTTGGAATATTCAGTCCCATTCATTTCTGTAACTGTAAAAAAAGTAGCAATACAACAAAGCAGTCAGTGCTTGGCCCTATCATGCCAAAAGCTTAATGACAAAAACCAGATTGACTTTGTAAAAAAAAAACAACAAAAGTATTAAACTGAGAAGAGAAACAGAAAAAACAAAAACAAAAAAACCCACAAAACAACCAAACAACCCTTTGCAAATACCTACATAATAAAGTATTCTACTTCAAGTACAGCCTTTAACTGAAATGCAGTAATATTCAATATCCTTATAATCCTAGACCAAGGGATCAGTGAGGCACAAGTATGTTAGAGTACAGCTCTGTAATATAGAGGAATAAACTGATTTTTAAAATGAATATGCTTGAGTCTCATCCATTTCTCCTTCCCAAAACAAAAAAAAATCCATATAATTTCAAGAATAATTAGTATGACAAACTGAAGTTTGAAGAAAATTGTAGGAGTCCCTCAAACCTTCACAGATTATTTAAAAAACTGTGTTTTTTTTAAAAAAGCCATGACATTGATATTTCAGTATTTCAACACTGATGGTCTCAAATGGCCAAAGAATTCCTCTATATTATGGAACTGACATGTTTGGGTTTTCGTGTTTGTCACTCTTAATTTAATACATAGACAGGAACATGAAATATTCATCTCAATAGGATACTGAAGTGAATTCCATCACCCACTAGCCAACATAACCCATTTTATTTTTTTAAGTGTGCAGTAGAAATAATAACAGCTACTGTACAGCCAGTAATCACAGCTATTTGGTACAACTAGCTGTACCAAGCTACATTAGACACTGCTTTGCTTTCAGAATTCACTAGTTTCCAATTAAATAACTCCCATTTTCTTTCATTGTGCTGTGAAAAAAGATCCATGGAAACAAACAGGACAAGTTCCTGACTTTCTATACAAAGAAAACAATGAAAACTAAATACACCGAGCAATGAGACTAAGAGATGGTAAGCCTCTGGAAGAGGTATAAAACCATATTAAACTGCTTATGCTTCGCGCTTAGTCCTTTGAGGGATTATAGCTGGATCTACTGTACAAGCAAATGCTGCGTATCACACACTGTCGACATCTATTCAAGCAGAAAGGAAGAGATACTGTCTTAATTCCTCCAGTTATAACAACATAGTCAAGAGATGAACCAGTGTAGAGGAAAGTAAGGGAAGAAGCACTGTTAGACATCTGCCCATAGGAGGCAACAAACCTTATGGAGCAGTAAGCAGAGCTGAGGGAGTGCGGCCACAGTGGAGAAAGCCAAAGTACACAAAGCCTATGGCCTCGCAGACTACACAAAGACGAAAAAGCAAGCTTCTATCTTCCTAAGTATGTGCTGTTTGTAGCAATGCCAGATAAAACATGTGAAAGATTTTTGTATGTTTTAAACTGCTATTTTATAGAAAGTCTCAAAATTCCAGTCACTGAAGTGTCAACATTTATTAACGTTTGCACAATCTGAGCAGCACTATTAATAAAATCAGAGCAGATGGGAGCTGCTGTCATATGTCTTTTTTTTTTTTTTTTTCCCATGGGCGGTGGGGGGTGGTACACAATAACAACTCCTCTGCAGAAATGCATAGAGAAGTTCTGAAAACAAAATATTCTATTGGCCATTCTTTTTATTCATGAGAAATACTCGCCTCTAAAAATCCTCACAATATGAAGCAAAAGCAACTTAGTGCCAGCTGCACTGGCATCATTTAATAAAGAAAAAAGCTGATTCTGAACATGTGTTGCTTTTCCATACAGCTTTGAACAGAAAACTGAACTTTATTTGGCTTCTTAATACTTTTCATGTTCTTAATTATGGTCTCTAGTTAAATACACCACTAAAAAAAGAAATTACATGATGTGATGTTTGCCTAGGCTTTATATCAGCAAACCAGAAAGAAGGACAGTAACAGGCCCAACAAGCATTCAAAGGATTCTCTCAAGCACCTTTTATCCAAGTTTTTAAATAATATGCTTGTATTTCCTAAGAACTAAAAAAAATTCAAAAAGCAGTATAAAATGCTAAAGCTCCACAAGCAAAAACATTTAATAATGGACACTGAGCTTTAAAACAGAATCATAGAATAATCTGGGCTCAAAGTCATCTAGTCCAACCCCCCTGCCATCTGCAACTAGAACAGGTTGCCCAGAACCACATCCAACCTGGCCCTGAATGTTTCCAGGGATGGGGCTTCTACCACCTCTCTGGGCACCTGTTCCAGTGCTTCACCACCCTCATTGTAAAACATTTCTTCCTTATATGTGGTCTGTATCTCCCCTCTTTCAGGTTAAAGACATTACCCCTTGTCCTATCACAGCAGGTCGTGGTGTGGTTTCCCCATCTTTCCTACAGGCCCCCTTTAAGCCCTGGCAGGCGGCAGTGAGCTCTCCCCGCAGCCTTCCCTTCCCCAGGCGGAGCAGCCCCAGCTCTCCCAGCCTGCCCTCACAGCAGAGGGGCTCCAGCCTCTGACCATGGCTGTGTCCCTCCTCTGGCCCCGCTCCAGCAGGCCCATGTCTCTCTGTGCTGAGGCCCCAGAGCAGGAGGCAGCACTGCAGGGGGGTCTCACCAGAGCGGGGCAGAGGGGCAGAATTCCCCCTCAACCTGCTGCCCACGCTGCTGGGGATGCAGCTCAGGAGACGGTTGGCCCTCTTGGCTGCAAGCGCATGTTGCCACCTCATGTCCAGCTTTTAACCCACCAGCACCCCGGAATCCTTCTCGGCAGGGCTGCTCTCAATCCCTCCATCCCCCAACCTGTATTGCTATCGAGTTGCCCTGACCCAAGTGCAGGACCTTGCACTTGGCCTTGTTGAACTTCATACAGTTCACCCAGGCCCACCTCTCCAGCCTGTCCAAGTCCCTCTGGATGGCATCCTGTCCCTCAAGCATGTCCCACCACATCACTCAGCTTGGTGTCGTAGTTTTCCTGCAACTTACTTCCTCATATATTTCCATTTTTGTATATGCACTCAATTACATGTAAATACATATCATTCACTTGGCTTTTTAACAGATGTTCATAACTAAACATTTGCCTTCAGAACAACATGAGAGAGAATGCAGAATGAAATTCAAGTGCTTTGGAGGTGATTACTACAACACATGAATAAAGAAGAGTATTTCTGGTTTAATATATTGTTTAGTTGGTTCAGACATACTTACCAGTGTGTTACTTCTTTCTCCCTGCTGCTTCTTCCCTGAGCTTTCAAAGCCAACATGCTGTTTAAGACAAAGGTACAAAAATTTTAGTCAACACTATCCCTGCTAGATAAGAACAAACTGCCATTTTATCGTATTGAATATTTATTTTGCCTTTAGAGTTTTGTTTTTCGAAAAAGAAAAGACAAACACATGTGTGAATACTAGCTTTAAGATTTCAGAGAACTTGGAAGATTTTCAAGGCAGTAAAAATTATATATATACTTTTGGGGAAGATTATTTTGTGTGCATAACATAATACAAAATGTTACTTTTTATCTGTCGTGGTTTAACCTCAAACAGTAACTGGACTATGCAGACACTCACTCACCCCTCTCCTCCCCAATGGGGTGAGGAGGAGAATCAGAGAGAAAGCTCACAGGTTGAGATAAAAACACTTTACCAGGACAGCAAAGGAAAAGACAAAAATATATTAATTCTTATAATTACATATAAGGATAAAAGAATATATAAAATGAATGTTGCATGATTTCTTACCACCCGAGAACTGATACAGCCCATCCCAAGCAGCAGGGAGCCCAAAACAGGCCCGAAAAAAATAAAACAGAAATAAAACTAACGAGAAGCAAAGATGAACAGAAAGCGAATCGAATAAGGAGCCAGAGCCAGGGGGCAATGGCCGACCCTCACTTATACCGGCCATGCCGTCCATGGTATGGAACACTCTCTTTGGCCAGTTTTGATCAACTACTCTGGCTGTGCCCTCCCAAGTGTTTGCACCTGCACATCAGCAAAGGTTGGGAAACTGCAAGATGTCCTCGATCGTTCAGCAGCAATGAACAGCAGCAGTGTACAATCACCATTTTTCACAGACTAAATCCAAACCATAGGAGCTGCTGAAGACAAAACTAGCTCCATCCTGGCTGAAACCAGGACTTTATCCTATTTTAATTTTGATTTTATAGCATTCTGTCTATGAAGTTGTTTCATTTCTACTCCATTTTAATCGCTGTATTAAATGATTAAATCTCTTGCAATAGACATCTCTTGCACACAATTCTAAAAAAAGTTAAGAAAAAATACATCAGAAATTAACAGAACATGAAAAGAGCACACCTCTGTATCACCAACTTTAGGAATTTTTTGCAAAATTGCAACACATTTAATAAGCCATATCAGATCACTGACACAATCTTCACTGAAATAGAACAGTTATAAACAAACAAAAAGAAATGGTACATTTGACTGAACACATTCAAAATCAGTGGCTGTACCTATGGAAAGAATGAATTTTGTCTCCAACAAAGTCAGAAGTAGAAAATATCTTCTGAGGGATTAATCATTATGGCCTGACAGATCATCTAACTGAGCCTGAAGTCACATAGAACAGCTAAGGAGCTGAACCAGGCAGAGTATAATCTGACTAATTTGTAGTACCTATAAACAAACCTTAAGTTGTGGGGAGCATGTAGTATCTTCATTCAAAGGATTTACCTATACATGGAACTGTATTTCATTTCTTTCCAATAAAATGCAGAATTAGCTCATCATAAAATCATCATAAATGAGTCCTCAAAAAATTCTAACACAGATATAAAATCAAAATTGTTCCAGCAGTAATGAGAGTTCCTTGGTTTGAGGTAAGAGGCAAGTAGTCACAAAATCTCACAGTCACAGAAAGAGGCAAGAATCACAGAATGATTAATTCCTTAGGAAGTTAGGACTGTCACAGCAGGATTGCACTATAACCAACATTACATGTCTGGTTCCTCGTTTGGGAGTCACTGGTGACAGCTTCTGCATTCATACCAAATGGACTCCAATGCACAATACTGCACAACTCTATTCATTCTCAACAGAAGGACAACCAGGACATGCAAATAGCAAGGGGGAAAGTAATATAGGTAAATGTAATATTAAAGCCTCAAATCTTTCAAGTTTCCTGCTGGAAAAAATCCTCTGAGTTTAGCAAGCCTCAGAAATACAGAACAGCAGCACTCAAAACAATTAAAAAGATCAAGAAAGACAGCCAGGATTGAAAGACCCCAGATTCTGAAACCTGGTGTCTTAGAAGAGAATCTGTCAAACCGCCATAGCTGCATGCTTCTTTCCTTTCCCATAGTGCTTTGCTCTGACTGAAAAGCTGCTTAAACTTTACAAAAGGTATTCGGAGGCACTGTACTCAAGCTCCCAAACAGAAGAAATGCAGGTTTCCAATAGCTCTGTTGCAATAAACAGAATTAATCCAGAGAATACAACAGTGCAAGGCTGGAACTGACAGCGGGACAGTCAGGTGATTGTGCCTCTGGAAAGAAAAAGGTTTAAGGTCAAGAATTTGCAGGCAGAGCATTCAGACTAGAAAAAAAAAATGTTCAAAGAAATAGCTAGCCCCATAATCATCACAAAAACAAAAAATAAAAGGGGATTACTCATGCCTCACTTCCTGACACCTGTTAGGCTGCCTCTACTGAAATGCCCAGAAGAATAAAATCCAGTGGTAGGGAGCCATTACCAAATCATGAACTGTTTGCAGACTGCCAAGCCACCACAAGGAACTCATCCCATCCCAGCCATTCAGAGGACATTAATACGGCAAATGGGACATGTGTGCACGGGGGGTGGGAGGGAGAGGAATACACACCACCACCTGGGTATTTCAGGACATCCTGCTTTGGAGATTAAGCAGCTATACACTCAACAAAAAGGCAGCAATTAAAGAATCAAACAAGAACAATGAACTCACTACAACTGACACTACCTTAAAGTCACTTGAAACTGTGACATAGAGTCAGATAACCTTAAGCCTGTATCAGAAGCAAACAGCTAAGAGTGTGCTGTAACTACAACTGTAAGCACTGATGAGTCTTTAATAGCAGAAACCCTCCAGGCTCCCATGCCTTCACATCATCAGGTCCAGTCTGCAGCAAAGCACAAGTCTCCCAAAGATGAAGAGCCCAACGTAACCACACACCAGAACCTTGACTAGCTCAGATCATCACTTTCCTAGTTGTTTTACAGAAATGGTAACAGGTCCTTTAGATGATGAGCAATAAGGTACCCTCAAGGTACAAATACCTAATGAAACCTTATTTAACCCTACAGGATATCAAAGACATCAGAGTGAGTCTGATAGTATCTCTCAGGGGACTGAGTAATAGTATCTCTCAGATTTCTCCAACCAAAAAGGCACAGTAGAGTCCCAGTGATCAACTTCAAGTACGGGGAGAGTACTTGGGGGAACTATTGCATGTGTTCATCCTATTGTTCCTCTTCCTTGCCTATAACCTAATTGCTGCTAGAAAATGCTTGCCAGATGGACTGCTGATCTGCTCCAGTCCAGCTGTTCTGACCACTTTACTGTACCCTGGAGGCTGGGTACACATCTGTAAGTATTTCAGTTCCAGCTTACCACTGGTTTCAGATGAGTGAAGCCTGCAAATGATACAATAAGTATCTTTCTTACTATGATGTGCATACAAATAAACTTCACCTCAAATCCTCATCATTTTTTCAACTGCTTATTGGACTACTTTGAACAGATATTGATGCACCTAGAACACTAGGGGCAAACTTTCACACAATGGATCAGGAAACGGGGTTACACTTCAGTAAACTGAATGACAATGAATAATCCCCAAGCAGTTTTTAGTTTCTCCAGTTTGTTAAAAAAAAAAAAAAAAAAAAAAAAAAGAGAGAGAGAGAGCGAGGACATTGCAACACTTAGGCTCTTCATTTAAGGAGGGGTTGGAAATAAATATCTTAAAAATTGCTTGCTTCAGAGACATTTTAGGCAGCCTTCAGCCCATGAAAGCCATCCTCCACTTTAAATAGTGTAAACAGTAAAAACAATTAGTTATTTTTTTAAATAATTCCAGAAGAGTATTGCAGAAGCCAGATTATCTATGCTTGCCCTTTAAACGACCACTTGCATTCAGTGAGAAAGTATGCTTAGCTAAAAAATCTTCAGATTGATCAAGATTATCAATAGCGAAGACACACATTAAGCAGAAACAGATGCCATACTGCAGGACTAAAATCCATCTTGCAAACCAGGAACATTTTTAGGACAATGAGATTAGTTATATTTTTCCCTTTTGGAATGGGGACCAGGAAGATGAGGAGCTCTGAAGTAGACCAAGGAAGTGCAACTGTATGCACAATCAGTATCACTGTCCTCAGTGAAGCAGATTTTGCCTGCACAAGGATAATCACCACCAGAATATTTTTATCATCAGAGAAGTATATACAGAGGCACATAATCATTTCATACACAACAATAATAAAAGTTTAACTGTCAGTAGTTACTGGCAAGATTCTTATTCAATCACAACCTGCTACATAGGTGAGACATGCGTGCCTTACAGCAAGTTTCATTGGAAAACAGAATAACATACGATCTTGATTGAAGAAATAAAAGATAAACACAGCTGGCAAAATATTTGTCTCTGGATAGCACACCTTTTGAAATCAAACAGACATTTTGCACAAAGTAGGAAGATCTGTAGACCACAGACAGTTTAGTTAACCTTGGATTCCCACACTGGGGAACAGGGAGGGGTGAGAGGGGAGGACCAGGAAGACAAAAAGGATTCAGAGACCGCTCTCAAGAAAAGAGTGCATCTTGTTTTTCCTGGAAGCAGATGCTGCCACCATGTCTCGCTGTTTTTCATTACTTTGGTGTCTGAACCAAAGCTAGACATTTCACCAAGGACAAACCATGCCTGATGAACTTGGTAGCCTTCTACGACAGGGTTACAGCACTGGTGGACAGACCTGTGCCCGGCCATCAACACTGTCACACACGACATTCTGGTCTCTAAACTGGAGGGACATGGATTTGACAAATGGACCACTCGTTGGATAAGGAACTGGCTGGGTGGCCACACCCAAAGAGTTGCCTTCAATAGATCGATGTCCAGGTAGAAACCAGTGATGAGTGGCCTTCCTCAGGGGTCAGTACTGGGGCCGGTGCTGTTTAACATCTTTGTCAGCGACATGGACAGAGGGACTGAGCGCACCCTCGGCAAGTTTGCTGATGACACCAAGCTGTGTGGTGTAGTTGACACACTCGAGGGAAGGGATGCCATCTAGAGGGACCTGGACAGGCTTCAGAAATGGGCTCATGTGAACTTCATGAGGTTCAGCAAGGCCAAGTGCAAGGTCCTGCACTTGGGTTGGGGCAACGCCCAATATCAATACAGGCTGGGGGATGGAGGGATTGAGAGCAGCCCTGCTGAGAAGGACTTTGGGGTACTGGTGGATGACAAGCTGGATGTGAGCTGCTAATGCACACTCACAGCCCAGAAGACCAACCGTCTCCTGGGCTGCATCCCCAGCAGCGTGGGCAGCAGGTTGAGGGAGGGGATTCTGCCCCTCTGCTCTGCTGAGACCCCCCTGCAGTGCTGCCTCCTGCTCTGGGGCCCCCAACACAGAAAGGACATGGATGTGTTGGAGCAGGTCCAGAGGAGGGTCATGAAGATGATGAGAGGGCTGTCCTCTCCTATGAGGACAGGCTGAGAGAGTTGGGGTTGTTCAGCCTGGAGAAGAGAAGGCTGCGGGGAGACCTTATATCAACCTTCAGCCTGAAGGGGCCGACAGGAAGGATGGAGAGGGGCTTTTTACAAGGGCATGTATTGAAAGGACAAGGGGGTGTGGTTTTATACTAAAGGAGGGCAGACTTAGATGAGATATTAGGAAGAAATTCTTCCCTGTGAGGGTGGTGAGGCACTGGAACAGGCTGCCCAGAGAAGCTGTGGATGCTCCATCCCTGGAGGTGTTCAAGGCCAGGTTGGACGGGGCTCTGAGCAGCCTGGTCTAGTGGAAAGGTGTCCCTGCCCATCCATAGCAGGGGGTTGGCACTAGATAATCTTCAAGGTCCCTTCCAACCCTAACCATTCTGTGATTCTGTGATTGAGAGTGAAGCAACAAAACAAGTCTCTGCTGCATGGATTGTCTCACTGATGAAAACCTGACAAGCTTGGGCAGCTCTATCGTTCCCCTGGTCTTGGTTGGAAGAGTCCAAGATGTTAACTGTGATACATTACCCTAAGTAGCATGAGACTGACCCACTTGAGGATTTCTTACCTCCTAGTACCAATGCTGTCGCAGCCGTTGACAACCAGAATCCTTCAACACAGGAAGAGAACAGTTCATGGTGCATTCTCAATGAGCATATGAAGCACATTTGCTTCCAGTATGCCCCAAAATAGCCTGTATTTGGCAATCCTGTTGATATAGTGCAGGGGACATGCAGTTGAGAAGTGTTCTGCCAAAGGATACAAGTATGCTTATCAAAAATAATGGAATGGAAAAGGCACTTTTATAGGTCCCTAACTGGCTAACTTGCTATAGTAATTATGTTTGAATATTAACAGTTTCATTGTTTTGCCAGAGTACCTACAGTTCTATTAGAGATGTAACTAATTCTCTTAAAACAGAATGAAATGCCTAGAGGCTAGGAAAACAAGACTTTCTTCATTACTTACAATACCCTAACTGCACTTTTGGACAAGACAGTTAAAGAGACAGATACATACCCACACATATGCAGATAAATCAGACCTGCTGAATTTTTTAGTTGATTGCTTTGGCTTGGGGAAGATGGCCAAAGAAGGGTCTCCAAGGCATAAATGAAGATTGCATAACTATTTCCAAATTATTTTTCTCACCTGTGTAGATATAGCTGCAAAAACTCTCACCGCTTAAGTGTTCTGAGTGCACAATGTGTTTTGCAACAAAATAAACATACCTAGATTTAGAAAAAGGGGAGGGGGGTGTCAAAACCCCCCTTTAAAGAAGTGCAATTAGTGCACAAATGACCAATATGGCTGAGTTTGATCTCACCAGTGAAAAAGTGATATAACTCACATCCACCAGATGGGAAGAGCTTCTCAGCTCTTAAAACTGCGAGGATTAATGTATGAATCAAGATGCCTGTTTCTCAAAGCATAAGCCTCAGCATGTATGCTCTGAAAAGTTCTTCTATAATAAGAACAAAATATATTGTTGTTATTAAGCATAAACAATTACATCTAAAATGCCATCAGAAGGGCCTAGCTGTTGCAGGTAATCATACTGCAAATTTTAATTACCCTTAAACCCAATACTGCCCCTGAAAGCAGCAAAATGCAGCATTATTTTCCACTGTTTGCCCCAAGTAATTAGAATTGCAGAATGATGGAGGTTGGAAGAGACCTCTCCAGGTGATGCAGTTCAACCCACCAACAACACTACCACATTAGGACCAACTTAAACATTAGAGGAGAAAGTTGAGTTTAGTGCTTTTTGTGAACCATGGACATACACGTTTCCGTGCCTCCACTCTGGCAAAATTACCTAGTCAACCGAATTGCTATATGAGAGACGTTTTCCAAGTCCTACTACAGCAGATGAATAATTACACATGGATTCAATCATTCATGAATTCGTGATATACTGCAATTCCAGTATCCTTTCCTACCATTAAAATGAAAGTATCAGGAAAATCCCTTTATAGAACCAAGATAGCTTGTAGCAATGGACAGAAATTAAATTAGAGAAATCACTATTTAATTGGAAATTATTTGTACTTTACAGAAGGTAACAAATACAATGGCCAAGTACATCCAGTGTTCACAAACTTGCAAATTTCTATAAACCAAGGTTGCTTTGCAAGACAGTAAATGCAAGGAAGTTTGAATTGTTACCATGTACTGTTGCTAATAATTATGCTTAAGGCTTTACTGATGTTTACTGGCTCTGTTACTGCAATGTCATTGCATTAGCTCAAATAACCAGAGACCAAGCCAGGAATGAAAATAGAGACATGACATTGATTTTATACTCCAAACAATGCTAAAATTTAAGAAATTTAGGAAGGTTTTAAAATCAAGTATTTGAAATATTAATATACCTGGCATCCCTAAATGCTGTATTCATTCCATACAGGCTTGCTTCCCCCCCCCCCCCCCCCTGCCTTTTTTTTTTTTTCTTTACACAAATAAACAGGTTTAGTGGTCTGTTTTCACATCAGCTTGTTTCTTGCCTCTGAAGTACACAATACAGTGGTATCTGAACCTCAAAAAAAAAAACCCAAGAAACAAACCATGCACAAGGAATGGTTTGGTCTTTGATCAAGGAAATATGGCTTCCTGGACCACTTACCTTGACCTTAAACACCATGCTTAGGGACCCCCAAACCAGCAGGTCAAAGAACAGCAACAGTCCACATCCCATGCACTGTCACAATTCTTTATCAAGTTACTTTACTTTTCTCTGAAGTTTGTGCTAACTCACTGACTAGAAGTGAGTAGCTGTGCGAAGCTACACACTGAGGTTTAGTTAAGCCTGCAGATGATCCTAGATAGTGACAGCTCCAAATGGTCTGAGCTTTTTCAGAGCAATTATTGTTAGCCACAGCAAATGTGCTCAGACCTCAGCCTTCTTTCACAGTGGGCACAGGAGAGATTGATGATGGGAAAGAGGAGGAATGTGGAAAATTTGGGAAACAAATGATTAAGAGAATAAGAATAGTTAAGAGATGGGATATACCAGTTTAATCAGTAGTAAGATTTGTATTTAAAAAACATGAAGCTGAGCCATACACACACACTAAACTACACCAGAATGCATACCACCATTTCTAGAAAGGACACATTTGATCTAAATGAAATAGCTGGTTAACTTGTATGATGCTATTATCATGACCCTTATCTCTTTTTTCCTTACTGCCATGCATCTCAAACACTCCTCTACTTCATCACACCCACATCTTTTATTAGATATTGAAATACTTTAGGGAGGGACATATCTAATTTTATTTGTGCAGTACTTAAATATGGCACCAGGTCTTATAGGGACCATGGGTGTGTACAAAATGCTGGTGGCACCCAACACCCACACTTCTGTGAGAAAGAAGTGATTAGCTACATAATGCATTCAGTAGCTGCTGACTCACTAACAGATAACCTGTTAACTACTTAGGATCCAGAAGAAGGAGGTGTTCTAAATACTGAAAGCACATAGAATAAGAACCTTTGGCAAAGATTTTGGGCACAATATTTAACTGTGTACTGAATTTTCCAATAGCAACTTGTGAAACTTAATCAAACAAGTTCCAGGATAAATCACCCATCCAAATGACCCCAACATTGTCACAGGGTGTGTGCTGCTGTCCTAAAATATGAATGACTCAAGATTCAAGTCCTCTTGGACAACATTTAAGAATAGGTTTCCAACACCCTACATGAACCTATTACTTGTACCCTATTAATAAGAACAATAAAGGTGGTATATTTCTCTCCTTTTAAAACCTACTTAGACAGAGGTACTCTCAATATACCTCTTGCATCAGGCAGACACTTTGTCAGTTAGGCCACATCTTATACACAAAATTAAATCCTAGACCAGTTTCAGATCATTAAAATACAGAAGGCTGTGGATACAGGCTGCAGCGGAAACCTAGGCATAGACAGAAATCAGGCTGCAAATTTTACAGATTCTGTGAATCTTTGTGGCACTCTAAATGCATTAATTCGTTTTGTGCCTGTGGCCTTTTATTGCCACTGGCTAGTACAGGAGATTCTGCAACACAATTTGAGCTGCTAACCAGCTGAGGCTTTACATTTGAATTTATCAAATTATGCATAAAACACTAAACTGTTAGAACAAATAACCACCTAGTGGTTGCCTGAAATAAGTTAGAAAATAGGTATTAGGAACTTGCTGAACGTTTCACATTTCCTGTATTTCAGAAACACAATTTTATAGCATACTGGAGATTTCAAAGTAAAACTGTTTAAAAAATAACACAAACTAACAATAAACAGTTGCTATAATCGTATATTTAATTATAGATTTCACTCTATCAGCCAAGTCATTGTTAGGGTATGTTAAATTCCTGAGTTTCCTTCCAGAGCAGAGGTAAGCAGTGCTAGCTGAGCAACACTTAAATCTATTTTTAGATGTCATTTTCCCCCTACATACGTACAGGCATAAATTTCCAATTACTATTATGAACCTTTTACTTCCTTCTGCATTTATTTTGTTCCTTACTGCTTTACAAAGTTGAATTAGAAAACATCATTGATTGGTCTGATTATAGATACAATTAGCAATCTGAGAACTTGCTTGCAAAATTGCTTAACATTCACAGCTATGAGTGAAATTAAGCTCAGCTGTGTGCTTAAACATACAAATGATACAAAAATATTAGGGTATTATTGCTTGTTTGAGTGGATTTAAAGCAAAAAAGAACTGACATATACTTTTTATAGCTTGAACCGGCAGTTATTGTGTACATTAATTCACTGCCATAACAGTATATCATTAAGTCACCCCATATGCATATTATGAAGATCAATTCTTGAATGTCAGTGTACTGACAAACAGTAACAAAGGAAGCCGCCAGGAGGAAAAACATTTATATATTCAAAACAGGAATTAGATAGTGGAGCAGGAACAAACTGGAATCGCAGAGATAAGAAGTTTTAAAACTGCACTGATATGAAGCAGGGATATACTCTCAAGTATTAAAACTTTTAGTAAACTGTGAACAATTCAACAGGTGTCTTACTAGAAGTTAAGTGTCCTGTTTGAATCGATATTAAATTCATAACTAACTGCAATAGTTACTAATTGTGACTAAACACATACAACGTCAAACCAAAATGTATTTTTATTCTAATACACTTCACACAGGCATGTGCCATCTGCCACTGAGGTATGATTTCTCTGTGACATTATCACATTACTCTTGAAAAGACTAATGCTGCTGTTTAATCTCATGGTTTGAGACAATTTATAAACACTAAGCCTTGGCTTGCTGTCAGATCTCCTCACTATGTGCCTGAGAATCGATGATGAAGGAGCATAATGTCACTTTTTACCATATAATTTAAAGCTACCCAAACCCCTGTTGCAAGGTAACTTATATTCTGCAAATACTGGTCTAGAAGTAATTTCTTTCATTACTATGTAACAGGATAACAACCCTCTTCTAACACACAAAACCAATCCAGGACCACAAGCCACCTGAACTAGAAGGCAAATAGTTCATTAAGGTAATAATGATTTACATTATTTGAAATCACAGAGCTACAAGGTAACTAACTCCCAGCTCACAAGACAATTTAAGGAAATTAATATGCTGAATTCAACTGATTGGAAAATAGTCCTAGTTTCTTCTGTCTAAAAAAATCCCCTCTGCAGATTGGACTTCAAGTAACCAATGCAGAGATAGCTTCTGAATATGAAAGAAACAAGAACGTAATTGTCATTTAAAACCCCGGGTAGAAGATGACAGTGTCCGGAAAAGAACAGGATACGAATTTGCTGTGTTCCCTCTGATAATGAGGTTATAGTGAGGGTTGTTTTGCCTCAATTCTTAATGTCTTTTTATTAAACTTAATCTGAACTAACACAGCATAAATGTAAAATGCAGAAACTGCTGTTTGTGCATAGTCTGCAAATCAGCAGGTTTCTCCTTATTCCCAATTTAAGATTCTTTGAAGGGTTGCCTTGGAGAAACATGCTGCCTGGAGGAATGTGCCCTTCACATATTGATAGAAGTACTACCAAACTGCATGCCCTAAAATGCATTTTGAAGATTATATTCACGCATTTTCCAAAACCCTTTCTACTGCAGCTGCCCATTCCAGTTCAGAGTATTTTCCAGTAATATGTGAAATGCATTATTAGATCTGATAGCCAAACAATGGAGGGGTTTGGGGTTTTTTGGTTTTTAGATACAGCTCCATTCTCACTTCTGAGTGAAGGAGAAAAGAGTCAGATGTAAGCTCTTAAAAAAAAAAAGACATCTGTTTAATCTAATCTAGAATCAATTCTTATGGATCTTCCAGATCTTCTCTAAAAAGCCAACATAAGATCTGAACAAAGCAATTAAGTCTGTATTTAAAGCTTTCATAGCAATGAAGCAAATCACCTGTTTACCTGCAGATTGAGTTCTAAATTCTTAGCAAGAAAAACGGATGTTAAACTGCATTACATGACATCTCTATGCAATATTCTGTCTAGCAATAAGACACTGCAACTAAAAAAAAAAAAAATTTACCTTTTTCAACGAGTTGATTTTTAACATCTTTGACAGCTGAAAAAGCACTATTTTTTTCTTTTTCTAGTATGGAAAAATCTCAGTAGTAAAGATCAGTAGTGAGATTAATCAACTAATTCCATTCTAGATACCAGCTTTCATTTTAATATCATTAAGGGATCAGAACTGAGACAGACTGATAATGTCATGGATAAAATCATTCAACACAGTCTTAATACATGTGCTCTATGACAATGCACATAGTCCAGTTTTCTGATAAAACTACACAAATCTAGAAAATAATGCATTTGAAGTTAAGAGTTGTCTGGTGTTCACACCAATAAGACACTGGGCTGAGAATAAATGCTAACAGCATGATCTATAAAAATAGAGACCAGAATGAATGCTAGCAGTTAGATAGCAGTAGTGCTATTAGCACTGCAGTTAAAGAAAAACAAACACTCTCAACAGCTTCAATTAGACCTGGCAGGCCAGTATCTAAACCCAAAATAGGAAACACTGAGACAGATTAAGCAATTTATCTAACACCCACTAGTTTAAGACTAATGAGTCTTAAATCTTGCTAGATGTAAGAATGCCTGGGTAATCACTTCCTCCAGAAGCCACATCTCTAGCTGCAGTCAGTTATCGCTTGCTTTAAATGAACATGTAAAGAAAACTACAGCTGACATGCTTCAAAATGACAGAAATTTAAAAGAGGAGTCTTCACTCTCGGTTAAAATTTTTTCTCACAGAGAGGCATGAGAATCAAAAGGAAAATAAGGAAAGACATACAAAAGGGGAAAGAAAAACTTGGTTGGGTTGCTAATGTCTCCTATCAGCTCAAGGTTTCTCAGAGACCTAGTACTGCTCTACTCGTGATTCTTCCAATGAGAAGGTTCTCAATGAAGGTGAGAGCCCCTGAAGAGTAGCCTCTTTTGCTCCATCATCCATTCCATTGTGATTTCCTGTGCTGTTCATAGAATCACAGAATGTTCTGGGTTGGAAGGGACCCCAAGGATCATAGAGTTCCAACCCCCCTGCCACAGGCAGGGACACCAAACTCCTGGCCTGGATCTACACAAGGTTGGTTAGCCCATTCTTCTCCATTCTTCTGCTTCTTCCTCTTTGTCAATACATTCTTTCCCACCCTGAGCTTTCCCTGCTTTTCTAACACTACAGGCTTTCTAACTAGAAAAAAATAAAGCACAGTTATCTACTTGGTCTGTTTCTTTACTGTCTGAAATAGTAGCAAGCAAATATATGAGTACAGTTTAGTAAGAACATAAAATTCAAGAGAAGAAATACACTAAATCCTAATTTGTCTTCCAATATAACAGGGAGAGGAATGAACTGCGGAAATCAGCCCACAAGTCTACCTTGGTATATACTGAGAAAAATGATGAAAAGCAGTAGTTGAGTAATTTCCTTGATATCTGAAAGAAGGTGGCGGTTTTTCCCCTGATGCTCCAATTAGCTCAGTTACAGCTGTAGAAGCTACCTTCATGCTTTCATAGAATCACAGAATGGTTTATGTTGGAAGCGATCCTAAAGATCATCTATTTCCAACTCCCCTGCCATGGGCAGGGACACCTTGAAGTAGACCAGGTTGCTCAAAGCCCCATCCAGTCTGGGTGGGGGCATCCACAATTTCTCTGGGCAGCCTCTTCCAGTGTCTCACCACCTTCATGGTAAAGAGTTTCTTCTTAATAACTACTTAAATATTACCTCTTTCATTTTAAAACCATTACCCCTTGTCCTGTCATTACACTCCATGATACAGTCCCTCCCTTCTTTCCTATAGGCCCCCTTTAAGTACTGACAGGCCGCACTCAGGTCTCCCCGCAGCCTTCTCTTCTCCAGGCTGAACAAGCCCAACTCTCTCAGCCTGTCCTCACAGCAGAGGGGCTCCAGCCCTCGGATCATTTCTGTGGCCCTTCCTTGAGATCTGCTTGAGCAGGTTCAAACTTTCAGAGAGTTTTTTCTCTGGATTAGAGGGGAGGTACTTCAGCTCCTAAATAACTGAACACATTTAGAACTGTGAATAGAGATATATAATAAGTCTAGAATATTTTTTACTTCAAGTCTGTATTTTAGCACAAAAGGTAGGGCCTGCAGCAGCCATATAAGCATCTAAATTGAGCAAGTTCTAAACTAGCCCGAGTTTACATAGCCTGGTACTAGCGAAAAGATCACAGAGGCTTCTTCATCTAGCCAAGACAACAGGCAGGTCAAGCAGTTTCATATCCTCAAACAGTATCAGTTATATGCAAAAGATAAGCAGTGCTCACATATGCAACATTTCTCACATATGCAACTAGTTCAAGGGGAAGAGGAAGGGAGCGTGAGAATTAAACATTATTTCAAGTGCTATACTGGGCAAAATATAAATCCTCTAACCTAAAACCAGATTGAACCAAATTAATTATAGGATCATAATCCAATAATTTCCTGTGTGATCAAGGAACCTAAAGTGAGCTACTTGTCTGTGGAACAAACCTAGAAAGGAGTCAGTTTGATCATCAATTGCTTCTCAATGTTCTCCATTATGAAAGTCTCTTATTTTGCCAAGCAACTGAAACATATCTATTAAGCATATAAAAATCAAAGGGTTGGTATATTTTATCGCATTCTCTAGTACCTTAGTGGTCGTAGAAACCACTGAATTAGCATACTGAATTAGCATCCAATATGTTCTAGGTGGACTTCCTGCATCCCTCACTTTCAGCAGTCTTTAGCTTCTAACCCAAAACTCCTTGCTGTAGCTTTTTCCCCTTCATTTAATTAAGAGATGGACTATTCTCACTACTATGACATTACCCTGGTTTCTATTTGTCATTTTCTAACCATCTAGAAAAGCATACTTTAACTGATTTCCCTTTAAAACTGGAGTAGAAAAAGAATTTCTATACAAATGATTTGGCTGAATGAGTTCCACGTGCTCTTTTTAAAAAAGGATCAAATAAATGGTGCTGATTAAACTTTATGTTTATTACATACAATCAAAATCAATTCAACACCATTTATATTTAATCAAACACAAAGAGGCTTTAAATACGCAATTGGTTACTTGGCACCTTTCAATGTCAGGTGTGACTCCAAATTCTTCTACACTGACTTCTAAAAATATTGCATCCATCATCTTTTTTAATGAACATTTTAGTAGTAGTACAAGACCACCTGCACATAAAAATTAAGTTTCCTGTACTTATGGAGTTAGTCATCCTGTACGTGACTGCAATTCAATGGTGTGTAGCAAGCTATTTATACTATGGCTTAGCAGAGACTACATCAATTAATGAGTACCAATTTTTTTTCAGTTTTCAAAAGTAAAAAAAAAAAAAAAAGTCGATAGGTAAAGCTATTTTAATCAAAATAGCATTATCCCTTTCCCTCACTTTGCCCTTCCTAAACTACAGGCAGCTATTTTAACCATCAAACACATCACTCTCCCTTCCAAGGGCCAGTGATAATGGAGAGATCAGCTTTCTTTTTTTTTTGCTCCAAACTGAGTACCTAACACTTCTTTCTTTATGAAAATCCTGTTGTGGTTTAACCCTGAACGGTAACCTGACCATACAGCTGCTCACTCACCCCTTCCCTCACTGGTGGAGTGAGGAGGAGAACTGGAGAGAGAGAGCTTGCAGGTAGAGATAAAAAACACTTACCAGGACAGCAAAGGAAAAGACAAAAATATATTAATTCTTATAATTACATATAAGGATAATAGGATACACAAAATGATTGTTGCACAATTTCTCACCACCTGAGGACCGATACAGCCCGTCCCGAGCAGCAGTCAGGGAGCAGGGATATTCCCCCGCAGCCATCCCAGAACAGCAAGTTCCAGAGAGAGCGCGTGAGGGAACAAACAGCCGAATAAACACACAGACCCAAACAAAATAAAACAAAAATAAAAGTAACAAGAAGGGAACATGAACAGAAAGCAAACCAAACAAGGAACCAGAGCCCAGGGGCAAGTGTCAACCCTTGCTTATACCGGGCATGCTGTCTGTGGTATGGAACACTCTCTTTGGCCAGTTCAGATCAACTACTCTGGCTGTGCCCTCCCAAGTTTTTGCACCTGCACATCAGCAAAACCTGGGGAACTGCAAAATATCCTTGATCGTTCAGCAGCAATGAAAAACAGCAGCGTACTGTCACCATTTTCACATACTAAATCCAAACCACAGTAGCTGCTGAAGACAAAACTAGCTCCGTCCTGTCTGAAACCAGGACGGATCCTTAGAATTATTCATCAGTCCTTCACCAGCAGTATTTCAAGTATCTTGGTTTTGTATTAAAGTTTTTTTTTCTTTTTTTGTGGCTTTGTGTTTTCCTTTCTGCACGTTTTATTAGCTATTCTATTTGCCTCTCCTCTGTAACTGGTGTTCAATTCAAGTTACTCTCTTTTGAGAAAAACCTGTCATCTCTTTTTGCCCTAAACCCAAGCTACTCCTTTGTAATAGGTAAACCCACCCCTTTTGCACCACTTATCTAGTCAGCTAGTTCACTTTTAACATCATCTGCCTTTGTCATCACCAGCTCACCTCCAGAAACACTGCACACCTGCCTTTTGTCCGTTTATACATTACTGTCTTCCAATTGTCTTGGTGTAAATTTCCTCAGAATCAGAGTTTGTCTTGGATGGCTAAAGGTCTTTATGGACATGAAATCTGCAGGGTAACAACTTGATGGTAACTGGATATTTCTAAATACACAGCACTCTTCCCATGCTACCCCTTCCCTACAAATCAAAAGCAACTCACTGGTTTTGCTTTCTGTATACAAGGCTTCTTCGTCCTGAATTTGTTGCAGACTGCCTGTCTGCAAACTAGCCTGTTCCATTTTCTGTTCTTATTTAGTGACAGCAGCATTTCTTATACTGATGTGGAGTTCTAAAATACACTAGTCTGTGCAGGTCTCCACACCATTGTTGTGTGATCCTCCAGACACAGTAACATGACTGGAAGAAATCTGTACTTCATATGAACTTGTGCAATTAAATTTGTAAATTCATACCATTTGTACTTTGTATAAGAAAAGTATTTTGGCAGAAAAAACAAACTATGGCACATCTATTACAGCTCTTCACAGTTGCTTAAGACATCACTGGAAGTAAAGCATTTGACTAGGTATTTCTGCCTCATTGTTTTTAATTCCCATTAGCAAGAAAATACACTTTCATAATATAATGGATATAATTACATCATTAAGAAAAAAAATCCAGGGCGGGGGACCCCACAAACAAGAGGATGTCTGTGAGTGACATAGAAGCCATATCTTAACTGAAGAAATAGGCACCAATACTCTTGAACCAGCAAACTGCATTGGCCAAGACCTTCAAAGACCTGTCAAAAGGAAGTTGGCTTGCATAAACTAGTTAGCACTTAATTCTATCTCCAGTGAACAATGCAACTGGAAAAGAAGAGGAGAGAGGAAAGAGGAAGCCAGAATGCACCATGCTATTTAAATAAGTTAGAAGCATTCTCTGCATACTTTTCCTCTGAAACCTTGCACAGTTCCATAAACGTGTGTGGGGAAGTTATTTGCTTGTTGACAAATTGACAAATAGGATTCAAGAATTCCTTAGGCAGTGCAAGAGGGAGTTTCCCAATACCTACTTTTGCATAGAATTAAACAAATTTGCCTAGACACAGTCAGGATGAACATCATTTTCCTTAGAATGTCCAATTCTGGCCATGTGACAACCAGGAAGCTTATCACGCAAGCCAGCCCTCTGATAACCTAATCTTGTTTTAGACAGACTCTGTTAGCACTGCACATGTTAAATGAAAAACTAACTACTCTCCTTTGGAAAGCCTTAAACTAAAATTATATTCAAAGTGTTCTAAAATATTTTAATGTTGAAATGCCTATGGGCCTGGCAATCATTTCACCCATCGAGACAGCTTGTCCGTACCTATTGTGTACTACAGGGAACACCAGGCTGACAGAACGGTAAGTTCCCGAAGTGCACTGTAAAAATAAAACACATCATCTGCTGACTGAATTAACCTTCATAGCTGAACCACCTGAGATACATTTGAGCACACACTTCATGCTAGAACTTGTCAATACAACTAGGAAGGGGAAGATTTGTGCCAGCACTAACTGCTACAAGAAGAAATGAATCAGCAAGTCAAGAGGGCTCACAGAGTAAATATGTAAACCAGAGCTTATATAAGCAGCTTGGAACATGTCCAAAACCTACTGAAATAAAGAAGCCACAAGAACACTGATGGGATGGGATACAGGGGGCCCTCTTTAGCCAATATTGTTTTCTTTAGTCAGGTGGGAGTCTTGATAGCAAGGCAATGAAATAGGATTTTCCTTAACAGACTAATTACACACAACTTCAAAACCCCACCCTTAAATAAAGCATAGTCAGAAGATCAAATGTACTCCATTGCAAAAGAAGCTGCAACAATCTGTACAAGCAAAGCTTTCAGGGACTTGTCAAATTCACCTATTAGAGTATGAATTACAAAAACTTAAAAGAAAATCTGACAAGTTTTATTATTTAAAGTTTGGTATTCAGTTTCTTTCAGCAATTTCAGCTATACACAAGTAAGAACTCATTTATCCTCTGCATGTTCACCATGAATTTCAGTACCTGTAAACACATGTTGATAAATTACCTTCACATTTCACCTAAGCATTTAGCAGCATGCTCACTGTGGATTTGGCAGCTTGACCAATTAAGGCAACTTTTCCAGAAAGGTATTCATTACAAAACTTTGAGAAGCTGGAGAAAACACACTCAACTGGTGTTAAGAAGCCTCTATCCAAGAGGATCACACAAGACAATTAATAGTCTCTTGTGATACCTACAGTAAACACTTAACATCCTTTACAATTCAACTATTCAACATCTGCCTGCAGCCACAGACCTGTCACAAAGCCAGTATTTGCTTCCTAATCCTACTCTTTTTAGTTAGTATAGATTTTCTTCCCCAATAGAGGTTCATTAATCAAGCTAATGAACCAACAGTTAGGGGTGAAAAGGGGACTAGACGTAAAATAAGTACAAACTACTGCAAAGAAACAAAAAACAAACTCTAGATCAAGCATTCCATTTGAATTATCTTAGTAAAAATAAGCATTTCAGTATGAAAACAAGCAGATTTAGAATGAAGCTAGATTTATAACAAAAGAGTCTAATTCAACATAAAACTATTCTCAACATTCAAATATGTGTATCAACCTATTCTATTTGGGGGGTGTTATTGAACAATATGAAGAGATTCACAGAATGTTTTGGGTTGGAAGGGATCTTTAAAGGTCATCTAGTCCAGCCCCCCTGCAGTGAGCAGGGACATCTTCAACTACATCAGGTTGCTCAGAGCCCTGTCCAGCCTGACCTTGAAAGTTCCAAGAATGTGGTTTCTACCACCTCTCTGGGCACCTGTTCCAGTGCTTCACCACCCTCATTGTAAAACATTTCTTCCTTATGTGTAGTCTGTATCTCCCCTCTTTCAGTTTAAAGCCATTACTCCTTGTCCTGTCGCAACACGCCCTACTAAAAAGTCTGTCCCCATCTTTCTTATAATCCCCCTATAACTACGGAAAAGATGAAATAAGACCTCCTCGGAGCCTTCTCCAGGCTGAACAGCCCCAACTCTCTCAGCCCATTCTCATAGGAGAGGTGCTCCAGCCCTCAGATCACTTTTGCGGCCCTCCTCTGGACCTGCTCCAATAAGTCCACATCTCTCCTGCGCTGAGGGCCCCAGAGCTGAATGCTGTGGGTCTCACCAGAGTGGAGCAGAGGGGTAGTATCCCCACCTCAACCTGCTGCCCACGCTGCTGGGGATGCAGCCCAGGAGACGGTTGGCCTTCTGGGCTGTGAGTGTTCATTATCAGCTCACATCCAGCTTGTCATCCACCAGTACCCCAAAGTCCTTCTCAGCAGGGCTGCTCTCAATCCCTCCATCCCCCAGACTGTATTGATATTGGGAGTTGCCCCGACCCAAGTGCAGGACCCTGCACTTGGCCTTGTTGAACCTCATGAAGTTCACATAAGCACACTTCTCAAGCTTGTCCAGGTCCCCCTGGATGGCATCCCCTCCCTTGGGTGTATCACTCAACTTGGTGCTGTCTGCAAACTTGCTGGGGGTGCACTCAATCCCACTATATCACTGATAAAGATGTTAAAGAGTACTGTCCCAATACAGACCCCTGAGGGACACCACTTATCACTTATCCCCATCTGAACATTGAGCCATTGACCACACCCCCCTGAATGTGACCATCCAGCCAATTCCTCACCCACTGAATAGTCCACCCATCAAATCCATCTCTCTCCAATTTAGAGAGAAGGATGTTGTGGGGGACTGTGTCAAAGGCCTTACAGTACTCCTGACAAATGACATCCATAGCGCTTCCCTTGTCCACTGATGCAGTCACTCCATCATAGAAGGCCACTCGGTTGTCAGGCAGGACTTGCCCTTGGAGAAGACACACTGGCTGTCTCCAAGCACCTCCCTATCCTCCATGTGGCTTAGCACAGCTTCTGGGAGGATCTGTTCCATGATCTTCCACAGCAGAGGTGAGGCTGACAGATTGGTAGGTCCTCCTTCCTACCCTCTTTAAAAGTGGGTGCAATGTTTCTCTTTTTCCAATTCCCAGGGACTTCGCTTGACTGCCTTGACTAGCATAACAAAGGAAAGGGCAGTTTCTGAATCCAAGCTGTGCACTGTTGCCTAAACCCCCTGCTTTCTTGTTAGCTTGGCAATAAATAGGACAGTAATAGTTTATTAAAAATCTCAGCCTACCCACATGATAAAATCATTTCTCTTTTGTGACAGTTTCTTCACAGTATCACTCACTAGTCAGAGAACTGTGAAAGAAATCTTGAAAGTTTAATGGAGAAAAATGGGACTTTATCCAAGCTGCTGTAACCAAGAATCTACAGAAACAATAATTCTGAAGCCCTCACACAGAATTATCAAGTACTTTGAAAAAATATAATTAGGATTTTCCCCTCAAAAAAATAAAATCAGTTCCTCAAAATAAATATTCTTGTCTTTCCTCTTTACCAGCTTTTTTTTTTATTAAAACCCACTCTTTACACACAAATCCATTTTCAAGCAAAAGTTCTAACACTTGTACTATCTTTTCCTAATGGTTCCTAATTTAGATCTCATAACAACACCTGCACTTCCAAGCACATCATTCCTACAATGCTGTTAAGCATTTAGAACTGTATTTTTGCTATTAAAACATTTTCCCTCTCAAAAGTCAAACATTTTCTGTGGATAGCTGCAAATATTTGTGAGTGCATTCTATCTACATTCTTAAATCAGAGCAAGAGATGGAGATAGAGTGAAAAATGTGTTTGTTCAGAGGTCCTAATTAGGTCCAAGGCAGTAAATTAAGATTAAACTTATCCTATTAGAGATCCTACTCTAGTATATTAAGAACAAAACATACTGTGATCTACTAAAGACTTTTGTGGTGCTTCAATGAGGCATACACTTACTAAACAGCCACATCATTCTGGTTATATTGTCCCTATAATTCTTTACAAGGAGTTATGTGCACCTGCTATTGAATTACAGGATTAAAAATAAATTTAAACAAAACACCCCACAACCCTTCAGTCTCAGTCCCCCCAAAACATACCACTAACAATGTAATAAGTATACAGAACAAAAAACAGTGCATGCTTGCAACTGAAAAAACAAGAAAGCCACCCCACCACAAACAAACAAAAACACAACAACAACAAAACCTCAATCATATTAACCTTTCTCTAGATAGGATAGTAGCATTTAAGTTCGCTTACCTAGGGCAGAAATATTTGTTTGAAACTCTTTATTTTTTGCACAGAGCTACCTGAATACGTTACCGTAAAATGGGTTACTACCTTGTATACCTTATGTAGCATTCAAAATAAACAAATAATGCAGAAAATTATAGCAGAATCTATACAAGCCAGGTTGGCTATACACAAGTGTTGACACAGAGCCATACCAACACATTAAAACTGCACACACAGATGATGTTCTGTGACCCAAGTGTGATGGACCATGCCATTGTTGTGAATATCCCTAGTGCTTCTTGACAGAAAGCAACCACAATTCATAGTTCCTGCGCATCTTCCCTACAAGCTACTGTAACACAAATTCAGCAATTAAAACAAAAGTTTGAGATTCTTACATGTGAGGGTGTGAGAAGATACTATTAGTATACTGTAGAGTAACTGAAACAGTAGGTGAACCCAAAACGTTTCTTTCCCCTTATCTCCCTCAAGGCATCTGGACAGTAACCTACCCGAATGACTCCACCACTGCCAATTCACACCATAGGAATCTCAATCAGTTTCTGAACTTGGACCGCAGAATCACCAGGATGCAGAACAGAGTTCATTAAACCATCCACATGGATCTGTGAAAAAGAATTAAGAGGTGTTTTCAAGATGACAAATGTATGAGGCCTTGCACAAAAACTGACACTTTCAAATCCGCACATTAACTGTTTTACACCAGAATTAAACACAGAAGACACAGAAGTGATAGCATGTAACTTATCACCACAATCACCATTCTACAATTACCCATTTTTACCCTCTGCCAAATCTCAGAGTAATACAAACAGAGAAAGCAGTGTGCTAAAACACGAGAAGGTAGAACAGATTATCATCTCCTCTTTCTATGCCAGCCAAAACCAAAACATATGCATTGCTAGCGAGCTTGACTTCAAAATAGCTCCCTTTCTGTTACTTGTATGAATGGAGTCCTAATGCAATTATCAGGTTAACAACATGTAACCAAAACCAACAAGAAGTTAAGTGCAGGACCTCGACTGGATGACTTCCTCTTAAAGCACTGCTGTTCAGAGTCTCAAGCACATTCTCTGAAAGAGAATCTATACCACCCACACTGTCACAAATACTCCCACAGACCTCATGGGGAAATACAACTCCTTGCAACAGATGAGGCTTTAAAAAAGCTGCAATTATTTTAATTGGACCTGCCAACTGCCTTTCATTTAGCTTAACATGAGGTTTTATTGAAAGTCTGCAGCCACAGCCATTGGCAAGAGTGGAGACAGTTCCTTACAAGTAGTTGGATGTATTTGTGAGAAGCTTACTCTGCCTGGTGAGCTTTTGTGGAGTACTGCCACATACTTTGTATACTGAGGTTACAAAGTTTTATTATGTGGTCCTGGGTAGTAGGCCAGAATAATGGAGTAAGTCTAAGATGTATATGGAACACACCCACTGCCTCATCTTGATGACATTTGTTGGAGCCAGTTCAAATAATGTGCCAAAACATGTAAACAAGAGAAGAAATAAATTTCAGAAGAACTGTTTTGTCACCTGCTTTTAAAAAAGCAAGTACATCCCACCAAAAAAGTCTAATATATCTAGGTTTCTAAGTTGATAACTGGAATCCTTCCCGAAAGAAAAAGATTCTTCAGAAGATCAGATCCTGATCAGCATACTTTTTTCATACAGCATTCAATGTACAGTCACAAAACTGGGTTTCATGATTCCTAAAGCTTCTAAGACAAAGAGCAGCAACAGAATTGTCTTTCAAGTAACTGATTCTGCCACTTCCAGAATGGTCTGTGAGATTGAACAAAGTCTAAGACCTCCATACTAATACAACTGTTTAACAGATCTCAGCTACCTTTTCCAAAACACTGCTGGCATGTCTCGCCATGGTGCCATGGCCAGCACAGCTAGAAAAATTCTGAAGGATGCCAGGGTTGATGACTGTACTGCTACTTTCCTGGCTTGCTTGGGAATAAGTTGCTGTCCCTTACAGTGGTGGCTCTGGAACTTTCATTCCGAAATTTTCCTACTGCTTTCCCACTGACAGACAAGATTTTTGCAGGACTAAAAATACTAATGTAAGTATCGTATTAAATCAAGTTTATATCTGGCTAGCAACTCCCTTCATACACACCCCATTGAGGAACTGCTGCTCTATGATGTAAAGACTGAAACATCTTTCTTGGCTCTTAACCAAGCAGAGCTGAGTAACTTCCCTCTTCCTCATCTTGCAATCTTCCACTAAAGGTTAAACTTCTAGCTCAATTCGAGATGTAAGTGGCATCATTATAGACAGTGGACTGCTGAACACACTGACTCCTCCAGACTGCATGTTCAAGTTTGTGACTACCTCTATCAAGTCTTCAATTCTGCAGTATCCTTCCACTGTATCTCAGGTAGCAAGAATACAGTAACTATAGGGCTACATAAATAAAGGACAATTGCACAGATCGTTACATGAAAGATGATTACCTAAGCATTATAAGAACTAGAACCCTCCTCCATCCTCTGTCCTATTCCCTATTGACAAATAAGATGTTGTTACAAAAGTTTAAAAGACAGACATCAGTTTAACTCCACTGACATATTTCCCATGACCATTAACCACATTCTTGGTATTAAGTAAAAAATTATTTCTTTTTCTTTAATAAAAAATTGACTATACTGGCATACACGCTTTAAGTGCTCAGTGTTGAGCTAGACCCCAGAAGCTAAGGTTTAGGGAGGAGTAGGAAAATAAACATTTTACACATCTTTAAAAGATCTTTTGCTCTGGCACTTCTTCCCCTAATGCAGGTTTTCCCCACAACATGGTAACTTAGAAATTAAGTAGAACTAAGCCTAGAGTCTACTTTTAGCTTTTTCATTCCCACATATTCCTCATTTTTAATTAAAACACAAGCTGACTAATTAACACCAAGAACCCATTACAACTCAAACAGCTGATGGGCACATCACTGTACGTAAAAGCACCCATATTACATTTGAGATATAAATTCATTTCAGAAGAGTTATGGAAAAACAGGACTTTTCAGAACTACATAGATTTGTGCTGTTGAATGCACAAAATTATCTCTTGCAGGTAACATCTGACAGAGAACAAGTATTCTTGTGGCTGCAAAGACAATTATGAGAACCTGAATTTTACTCCATTACCACAATTGTGAAAATCATCCTGCATTTCAAAAAAGGTTGTGAATTAAAAAACAGAGGAAAATGTTTTCATTGCACTCTGTTTCTGATACTGTTCCTTTTTTTTCAATAGCTCT
The DNA here is from genome assembly GCA_000699545.1 of Podiceps cristatus. Taxonomy (NCBI): domain Eukaryota; kingdom Metazoa; phylum Chordata; class Aves; order Podicipediformes; family Podicipedidae; genus Podiceps; species Podiceps cristatus. The sequence goes on along the minus strand of JMFS01031572.1, from coordinate 9,755 downwards.
ACAACATGAAAGAACAGGATCTGCCTAGCTATATGAAATTTTGTTTAGCTATTGCAAAAAAGGTAAGGTTAGTACTGCTATCAAGTATTTCAGACTTTGAAAGAACATATCCTCGAGCCCATGCTTAAATCACTAGTAATATTACATTATGTCATGGTTTAACCCCAGATGGTAACCAACTACCACACAGACACTCACTCACTCCACTTCTCCCCAGTGGGGGAATCAGAGAGAAAGGAGAACTCGTGGGCTGAGATAAAAACAGTTCACCAGACAGCAAGGAAAAAAAAAAGAAATTAAAAATAATAGAATGTATAAAATGGCACACAATTTCTCAGCACCTGATTACCGATACAGCCCGTCCCGAGCAGCAGTCAGGGAGCAGGGATATTCCCCTGCAGCCATCCCAGAACAGCAAGTTCCAGAGACAACAAGCGAGAGAACAAATGACTGAATGAACAAAAAAGTCCAAACGAATGAAGAAAAGGGAAAAGAAGGGAATCAGAAGCGAAGTAGCCCACTGGCCAGCCCTCACTTATACCAGGCATGACATCTATGGCATGGAACACTCTCTTTAGCCAGTTTAGATCAACTACTGTGGCTGTGCCCTCCCAAGTGTTTGCACCTGCACATTAGCAAAACATGGGAAACTGCAAAACATCCTTGATTGTTCAGCAGCAACCAACAACCTCAGTGTACTACCACCATTCTTCACATACTAAATCCAACATACAGTAGCTGCTGAAAACAAAACTAGCTCTGTTGCAGCCAAACCCAGGACACATTATAATCCAAGACTATCTATCACTTCAACTGGACTTACTGGAGGACAATGCCAGATGGAACATTGTAATGGATGCTACCCTCATTTCATTACACATTCCACACAAAGCCAAGAAGCATCATCACACCACTATCTTAGCAATATAGACGCAATTACTGATAGAAGTGAGCAATGGAAATCATCACTTAAAGCAGCAAAATTCATTAGAAATATTCCATTAATCAAGTTTTCATAGGGTCAAAAAGACTATGTGATATTCGTTAGTCAGTTCTACTGCATCTGTAGATCTATGTATAAAACCTAGCATTTTGCTTTCACAGGGAACAGAAAAAAAACAAAAACAACCCATTTACTACCACTTGATTCTTCCTTTTCCAGTTTCTTCATCTATCACTACAAAGTAAAAAGGAATATTTAGCTTTCTGTTAAGCATAGCTTAGCTGAATCAATAGTCCAAAATAAGGGAAAAATATGAACTTATGAATTAATGAACACAATTACTAGAAATGCACATACAAAATTGATAAATTTGCAGCTACAATAATACAATTGAGTATGAACAGAATAAACAAATGTTCTTCACAATTACTTCCTGAAAGCAACTAAATACTTTGTGTACCTGATTTTTTTTTCATTAAGTGGGACAAGCAGAGGATGCATATAATTACAGATAACACACTGCCACGGTTTAAGTCCAAATGGTAACTGGACCACGCAGCTGCTCACTCACCCCTTCTCTCCCTGGTGGGGTGAGGAGGAGAAAGAGAGAGCGCTCATGGGCTGAGATAAAAACATTTTATCAAGACAGCAAAGGAAAAGATAAAAATATCTTAATAATAATAACAATGTATAAGGAAAACAGAATATATAAAATGAATGATGCACAATTTCTCACCACCCAGTGACCGACACAGCCCGTGCAGAGCAGATATTCCCCCACAGCTCTCCCAGAACACCAAGTTCCAGAGAAAGCATGAGGGAAGAAACAGACGAACAAACAAGCCCAAATGGAAACAAACGAAATAAGGTAACAAGAAGGGAACATGAACAGAAAGCCAACTGAACAAGGAACCAGAGCCAGGGGGCAATGTCTGACCCTCACTCACATGGGCCGTGCCATCTATGGCATGGAACACTCTCTTTGGCCAGTTCAGATCAACTACTCTGGCTGTGCCCTCCCAAGTGTTTGCACCATCAGCAAAACAAAACTTGGGAAACTGCAAGATGTCCTCGATCGTTCAGCAGCAGCGAACACCAGCAGCATGCTGTCACTACTCTTCACATAGTAAATCCAAACCACAGTAGTTGCTGAAGACAAAACTAGCTCCATCCTGTCTGAAACCAGGACACACACACAAATTAGTTAGCCTGTATTACAAGAAGTTGCTTTGACACATATTTATTCCATTTTTAAAAATAAGTCAGTAAGAAGTGCTTAAACATACTTGACTACTGTCCTTCAAAGTGTTAATAGATAATTCCATCACATAGACATTCAGATTGCTGGAAGCTAGGTGATTTGACAGGAGAGGGAATCAACTTTCAGTATTTTGTGAGCTTAAGTACTTGCCACTGAGTAGCTGAACTGGTTTTTACACAACCTAAACACATAAATTCGACATTGGATCCTACGTTCTTCTCCAGATGAATGACTCGAGAGGAGGGGAAGGGAGGAAGGGAACCCTCCTCACCACAGTATGTTAATCTCACTAAACTCAGCTTTATTACTGGCTGTAATTTCAGCACACAAGACTCATAGTTCATATCGAAGTATCACAACTGATACCAGAAAATGTATGATCTTAGCAGAGAGAGTCTCATTTCTATTTTGGATCTAACAACATCCATTTTCCCTCTTATTTCAAGATATATAGACACAAATACATACACACATACTTGTGTCCAACTTGTATTCTAATCACACAGCAGAATAAATGTAAAAATACCTACATGGTTATCTTTCATGAACCTTTTTTGCCCAGCATTTTAAGACATGACAGGTGGACTGAAACTAGACTCCAGTCCTTCAAAATCTCTCCGACTCTCCCCCAAAAGAGATAAGACTACAGCACCAGGGCGGGGGGGGGTGAGGGGGGGAAGATACCATAAAAATCCCCACACCAGCACTTCATTTTTTAAGTGGGAAAAATCCAGAAGAAAGATAACTTTAAAAACAGAAAAAGTGAATGCAGTTCATAATATTTCAATCATACACTCACTTGGAGGGGAAGAGATGAATACAAACACGAGGTTATGCCAAAAAAAAGATACACATGCCCTCATCAGGTCCAGAGTCGATTCCAATTTACCACATTATAGGTTCTTATTACAGATAGACTTTCACAAATGAAGTAGATATATGAAGTAAACATGAAAAAATGTACAATTGTTTCGTGGTCATTTGCAAGTTCAGACATTTCAATTTTTAATTCCTAACTAGACAGTGAATGCATTTTTTAAGAAAAATCCCAGTAATTTTGAGTCTAAGGGATGAGGGTGAGGGGAAGAAGAAAAAGAAAAAAAAGAAGAAGGGAAAAAAAAGATTCTGCAACATAAAATTTCAGTCTGAGAGAATTTAGTATCATTACAGTATTTCCTCTCAAGTGTGCAGAACACAACCATCTGGAAACTACCTAAGGGAAACAATTCACTGTCTCCAAATCCTGCACAGGTTAATCCTTGTACTACATAATTTGAAGGAAAAACTAACACATCTTCTCAAATATAATATTCAAAGTAATTTGGGACTTAATGTATTCTGCTGAGCTTTGTATCCATCCTTGCACTCTAAGAAAAGAAATCATCTTCCAGCAATCACTATTCCCTCTGATGTGCCGCATGAAATACTTATCAACCAGAAGATACGTAATTATTTTGTAGATTAAAGAACAGGACATACAAATAGACAGCTACTGGTATGAGAAATAGCTTATCTGCTTGAGGATGTTTACAAAACCATCCATTTGACACGTTACCATTCCAGTAAGGAGGCAATGTGCAGCTAAGCTCTCTTGCAGAAGTAATTGCTGCTAACACTGGCATGACTGAAGAAGGAAAAGCTCCACAGAACTCAACTCAAACATTCCTCATGTAGTGGCTCTAAGAAATGCATTGCAGGGAACAATTTAAACTCGATATCAAGAAACAAATTTTATTTGAGACAATAGGAACTGGGATACCTTTCCCCCCTTCTATTAGAAAGGGGACAAAAACTGGCTAGTGCTTTTCTACACCACTTCAGAGTGGAGTCTAGTCTCTTCAGAGGAGCAGAGATAAGCACAGTACCAGAGACCCTTAAAAAGCTAGCACCAACACAGGAAAAATCTGTTTCTGTTTACCTCATGTCCATAAATGCCACCTCCTCCCTACTGTGTGGGTTTGGCCCTTCTGGGAGAGAGGAAAGACAGATCAGAAGCTTTGTCACCTGTACTTCATGAGTGCAGTACAGCCAAGGGAGACTACTATACATGGCCCCACACTATAGTCACACAGCACCTTCACACCTGGGCGGCAAATTTCCCAGAAGATTTTAGAATGATGAAGCTAAATACCTCTATTCTTCCATCCTGTGCCCCATAAATTATGTTGCACTTTTAACCCCCTCATGAATGAAGGTGGTTCAACATTGCCCATTTGAAATGAAAAAGTAACATATGGTAATGGCATCCCACACTGTCAGTAACTGTCAGTAATTTCTGAGTCCACCATTCTACCAGTGATAATACATAACATACAAACTTGTTTACTAATCATACTGACTGCCCATCACCTGTCAGTTCTCCATTCACACTAGCCTTGGGCTCTAACTTGAAGGCAGAGCATCCCACATTCAAATACTGTTGACCTCCACATTGCGATTGAGAGAACCCTCCAGACAATGAAAAATACAAAGCCACCAGGAATCCCTAAGAACTAAAGAGATGAGGTACAAAAGTCTCAAGAGCAAGTGCTCTCCAAGGCAGCTTTCAGGAGAAAAGGACTTTATTGCTGCTTCTCCTTTTCCAATTTCAGTTCTTACCATGGTTAGTTATTTCCCATCCCTGCGGCAATTACAACCAGTTTTAGAGACAAAAATGAAATTCCCAGCCTACTGTCCAAAGTCTAGAAGTCAACCTGAACATGACAAAAAAACATGAAAGATAGGAGGCAGTACACTTTAAATCTGTCCAAAAGAAATGTAACTGGGTAGTATCCCAGTTTTTAACTGTGTTTCTGACTTTTATAGAAGGATTGAGGATCATATCAGTGATGATGAAGAACATTTACTGTGATCAACTGAATGACTATTCCAATACAGCAACTGGAACTCAAAAAGCAAGTCCATTTCCATTGTGCTTAATTCCAAGTAGAGACTACTAAAGAAAGAGTAAGCCCTGGTTTCCCCTCACACTTGCCTTTTATTAAATCTAGGGTTTGCATAACCACATCATGAGTCCAATCAGTAACTGACCCCAAAAAGCCTAACCCTGCAAGATACCAGGGGGATTTTTTTCTAATTATATCAGCTTGCTCATCGACTCACTGACCTTCAACACCAAATCCTCAGATATGAAGCAAAGGACCCACACAGGAAGGAAAGAGGAAGTGTACTGCCTACTGTCAGAGGAGATGCAGCAGAATCTAAGACTATACATCTAGTCACAGGCTTTCTAAATTAAATAGTCCTTTAAAGTAAAGGTGCCAACATCATTATTATTGATATTTTTCCCTTAGTATGGAAAAGATGCATCAAAAAACAAATGCAAACATATTTTAATGCTCACAACAGCACATGCTGGTAGCAAAATTCATTCATGTGGATCACATTTTATGACTTAAGTCTGCCTTGGATTCATAGTTTTGGTAGGTTTTTTCCTGAAAGAATTGACCAGTGAAAACAAGAAGCTTGGAGAAGGGGCAGGGAAGAATAATTTAAAAAAGAGAAATTAATCATGCCAAATCTTTCCAAGCAACCAAGAAAAAGCAAAGACACTAAGGTCAGTAAATAGTTACGTTCCAGACAGTGATCATGTCAGCAGTTTGTGTTCTACACTCTAAGTTCAGAACTGAAAGAAATATTTACAGGATGTGGTCATCTCAACTGCAAGACACCCTGGCTCAAAAAGTGCTGTACATGTTTTTGCAAGAAAAAGTCAATTACTTGCCTACAAAGCAATGTTTTTTATTTATAACAGGCTTCAGGGAATGAGACTGGAGTATACAAAACAGATTGTAATCCCCAACATGGTAAGTGAAAAATTTAGTTACACTCACTTTCTTTTAACCAAAGAAAAATCCCTCTTAAATTCCAAAGTGACCAATGCAAGAAGGTGCCTTGTCAAGAAGCATTCATGATAAAGAGCACAGTTGTTCAGTTGGGGCTAACTGTAATACTAAGGTTAAAACAAAACAAAAACAAAAAAACCTGTAGAAAAATATTCAATTAATATCAACCTGTAATTCAAACCCTGAATACTGAACAGATTCAGAAAAAGAAAAACTGAGATCTGAAATACACAGTAGTGCTACTGATCTAGATGCATCTTTCATCTGTCCCACTGATCTTAAAAAGTAACTGAAGATGCACAAGATGCACCTCAAGCTTCCTATAGCATCAGAAGCTGCCGCTTCATAGCCCACTACTTATGGCAGAATACACCCTACTTCCAATCTTAAAAGATGATTTCTCCCACATGAAGTCCATGTAATAAGACAGTTTCTGTTAACCTTTAGGTGTTTGGATGTAAAATAAGTCTAATAACTGGTATGGATGAAACCAGTTAGTGCAGTACACACAAGCTTCTCATCCAAATTCCTCTTCTACTGCCCCCCTACTAATTGATTAACTATGAGCCACCCACATCATGCACCTGAAAACACATTTAACAGTAAATCCTGATAGGAAGAAATTGAAACAACTTTTTTTAATTAAAAAAAGATTTCTTCCATCATGCTGTCTTCTGGTCTGCTCCCAAGTCAATATCATCAATGTCTTGGAGAGCCTAAGGAGAAGGGACACATTCAGGAAGAAACTACAAGAAAGGATGAAACAAAGCGTGCTTTTAAAAGCCAGATAACTATATGTCATGGTTAATTAAATCACACTAAGTAGAATTAAGCTGCAAAGCACCTTCAAAAAAAAAAAAAAAAAATTGAAAACAACCATTTAGTGTAGAGGTAATGAAAGAGATACTGGGTAAATCCATGCTCTTGATTCTACAATGTTATCAACAGCACAGAAAGATGTTAGCAGAAAATTTGGAGTTAACTGCAAAGAGGGGGGAAAAAAAAATCAATAGGCTCCACTGTCTTACTTGTCTATTAAAACCAGAAACGTCAAGGGCTTTGATGAGATTTTAAGTTGGTCAAACAGTGAGAAAAGACAACATATTGTAACTGCTGCAAATATACTGCAATTTGCCACTATGTACAAGTTCTGAAAAGAAAAACCAGCTTGTGTTAAGGTTAGGTTTTATGGAACTGCATTAACACTACGATAGTAGCAAATCCAATGTGAACACTGATGTGTGAACTAATTGCTAAGTTAATTTGAAAACGTATACTTGTTACTAATGATGACGAGGACTGAACTGGCAATAAGTTTTTAATTTTAAATTTCACACTGAAAATGTCAGCAAACCAGGCCAGATTCTAGAGAAATAACAATCAACTCTAAGGTGTGGAGAGGGGGGCACCCATAGATACTTGCTATGGTGCACTGGAAGTACACTCCAGGAACATAAAAGGACAGAAGGAAAACATAGACCTGACAGAACATTTCTTTGCGCTACTATTTCTGGTACTTCCTACAATTCAATAGCTACTTCAATCGCTGTAGCCACTGATACCTGGGGGACAAGCAGAAACACTGGAATGAACTGTGCTTGAGCAGGTAAGGCTTCCCCGTTTGGCTAGCAGGACCACCTCTCCTTCATGAAACACAGAATTCAGTGACTAGAATGACGACAAACACCACACTTCACAGAAGGACAAAGGCTGAGGAGGAAAGTTCTCGTATACCTGAACATGTTTTCTATAGATTCTCTCATAACTATCCCAAAGAAGGTTGAGACTAGACAAACTAACGCACAACACAATCAGGGAAGAGAAGTGGACTGCTAAAACAATACGAAAGCACACGAGAGCCCAGCTGATGTCGCCCAAACAAGCAACTCGAGAAGTTGTTTTGGACTCGATGCCTCATCTGTCAGCAGATGAGAACATCCTTAGTTGGTAGCATCATTACCATGGGACAGCTAAAAATTTCAGGGAGCAGGAAGGGTAGAATTTAAAACAGGAGAAGAAACACTAGCATCTCCTCTTTCAATCCAGGAGACAGGAACATATCAAGCTTCCAACTCTGCTTCACAACTGAGCTCTCTTAACATCACAAAGAAAAAGAATAGAAATGATGGTAATTACTGCCTGTGCTACAGCCAGGTTTCAGATAAAGCTACTTTATTATTAAATGTTTGATTTAAATAAATCCATGCCTTCCACAGCTACAAATAGAAAACACTTGTTCTCACTTTCCTCTGTTTCCGGGACCTCTTCTTACACAAGATAGAACAATAAAAAGGACCTTATGTAAGGTAATTCACTGAAGTTAAAAATTAACTCTGTGTCTAAGCATAGTGATGGAAGAAAAAACCAAATAAGAGAAAAACAGTGTTCAGAAAGGACAACCAAAATTGCTTTAAATCTAGAGGAAAGAGATATCTTTAAGAGAGCTATAAAATCAAGGCTTTCAGTTTCAGGTAAGAAAAATATATACAAAATATTAGTTAGAAATTGATTAGATGGAATTACAGCTTCTAGAGATACAGGTATTTTTCTGTTAATATCTTTGCTTAACAACTAGAAGGAATCAAAGTGACTACCAACTCTTTAGCAAACAAGGAAGTAATACGCAACAAAACACACTGCCCATGGGCTTGTTTCTTTACCATAATAAAAACCTGCAATATTTGGTGCTATTATTTGTGAACATTCCCACTTCCTGTCTTGAGAACTTCCTGGAATCAGAATTTGGGCAGAAGCAACATCCTTCACTGCTCATTTTTATTTTCATCCGCTCTTTTTTTTTTTCTACCTGTAGTATCAAGCAATTGCATACAACTCTCATAGGGATGTAAAGAAACACATAAGCTACCAGCCTTAAAAAAAAAAAAAAAAAAAAAAAAAGAAAAACACCAACACCCAGCCCCCACATCAAAAAACTAAAAAAGCCCCAAACTCCCACCAAATACCAGTATACTGTGCAGAGGCCTAGATATCCAAGGAGGAAAACATAATACTCTTTTTACAGCACTCCTATTGATAGCCTCCTTGTTTCAGTTTCCATCTATGGCACACTAATCAAAAGAAAAAATAGCATATGAGAAAACAAACAGCAGTGAAAATGCTGAAACTGTAAGTCAGCAATTGGTATTTAATACTATCCTTAATACAAGAAGTCCTTTTTAACCCCTTAATTCAGGAAATAAAACAGATTTGAAAAACATAACTACCACATTCTGTTTTACATGAGTGTGATATTTTTATTCATTTGACATATGTTGCTTCCTGAACAGATTCAATGTATTTTGGCATTCCAGAACAAAACTGCTCTCATCGTGTTTGGCACTTCATGTACAATGCAGCCAGGAAGCCACTCCTTAGACTATGCAGCCATCTGCAGCAGATACCAAAGGTTTCTAAACAAGTGAGCTGCACTGCTGTAAATATGCAGTATTTCAATATACAAGAACAGTTCTCGTCTATTAGCCAGACTCTCTATCTAATTGCTTGCAGATACATTCAGGCAATCTGCAACACATAACAGTTCAGTACAAATGAAAACAGAAAGTGGTGGGGGACCGAAACTATTTGTTACCAGATTCCTGGTTACTTAATTATTTTGCTTCCTCAACTGTGTGGTCCATATATTAAGGCAAAACAGACCCTAATGCTCTACTTTACATGCACCACCCCCTTCCCCACCCCCCTCCCC
>KL262501.1:425-14562 GCA_000699545.1 Podiceps cristatus | reverse complement strand
GGCCGCCGCCGGCCTCAGCGCTGCCCCCCTGCCTTCCCCACCGCGCTGAGCCGGGTCCTGCGCCTGCCTCCGAAGGGACTGCCAGGAGCGGGAGCAGCACCCACGTAGCTTTGCTGCCTTCAGGACTGCTCCTCTTACTCCAGCCCTTATCTCCGCCCTACAGCCTGTTCCACTTCCCTCTCTGCCCTTGGTTTCAGCAAATCCATCACAAAGTGAGGGCTACAAAGGCCCTGGCAACCCAGAAGCTTTTCAGAGCCCCATCATGTTTCCAAAGGCTAATGCGCTGGACATCATGTGAACCTCATGTCCTTTTCACTGCATAGCAACTAATCCTGCCAAAATTATTATGACGATCGTCATAATTTCAGTGCTGTGGGTTTCTCCCTTGAAGCGACAGCAGGGCAGACGAGTGAACAGACCGTAGTATGTCACCAGGGACACGTCGGTGTCCCCTTCACAGGACATATGTTCTGTGTGCTAACACATTTGAGGGATTCATTCACCTTTGATCTCTGTTTTTTTAAGCTTCTCATCTTGTGAACAGAGATCAAAATCTGGGTATTAAGCCAGCCTTTGTCCAGATGACATGCTGTGCTCAGCGCAGGGCCTTTATACATGAGTGGCTCCAGCAGAGATGGCACCTATATGGCTGTACTCACTTTTTCTTTCCTTTACTTGGGGGGCCCCAAGCATCACAGGGTTCAAAGAACCCCTGGTGATACAGCAGCATGCTATCATCTCTGGGACCATGATTATAGCTAGTACTGAAAATTGCACAAAATACCTCCCCAATGATGAAGATTGCAGGGAGGCTGGGAAAATTACCTTTTTCATTATGTCTTAAAAATACTGCAATCTCAGCCTGTGCCTGAGATTCTAGGAACTGGTGTGTTATTCAGAATAGCACTGCTGGAGTGGGCTTGCAGAGAGCAAAGAAAATGGAGCCTTCTCTTAGCCAGATACATCAGGACCCCCATGACCACTGGTTTTAAATCCTAATACTTTGAATTTACCATGGTTGTTGAAAAGCTTTCTGCAGCTCCCACTAAAGAGCAGCAAATGCTGTAGGCATCCTGGAGGAGGTTTAAAAGAGGAGAAACTGGACCCCAACAGATGCTTTTGCAGGATCTCAGAGGGTGTATTGCAACCCTCCACTAGCCCAGGACTGCTTCTGGAGAGGACGTGGGATACAGGATCCCCTGGAGCCAGCACGGGGAAGCGTGCTGCAGGCTGTGCCAGCGGCTCCTGGCTGGGCGCGTGTTCCTCCTGGGCTGCAGAGCAGTGGGAATCGTGCTGCAGTTCAATCAGCAGTGCAGATGAAAGCACAGATAATTCCCATTAGCAAAAACGGGCTTATGCTAAGTGGCAGGAGGACATATGCCGAGGTGGGAGTGCTGCGGTTGCCAGCCGATGCTCTGCGCACCATCCTTGTTACCGTAAGTCAGGATCTGCCAGCAGCTCTGCCAGCCTCCTCCTCCCCATCCGCAGAGCCCATGCCGCAGGGCTGCCTGCTCCGCGGGGACGGGGCAAACGCGCTTCATCCCAGGCAGACACAGAACTTGGAGACAGGCTGGTCAGACAGCTGTGAGGGTGGACATGGGCTGGCTTGGCTCGAGTCCTGTCTGATTGAAGGAAAAACCTGCTCAGAAGTGTCTGGATAAGGTGCTTCAGAGCCACAGAGCAGCTGCTTCTTTGTCTCAACTAAGGAGCATCTTTCTACTCCTCTAAGCTGTGTTTGGGCTCTGGAGTGACGGACGAGCACACCAGGAAAAGACCCTGCCCCAAAGGAGGTGAAAACCCCCTTCATTGCAGTGCAGCACTCGGGATCCTGTCAGTTTAAAATATAGCTGCGTCACAGCTGATGCTCCGAGGTGTTTGAGATGCAACACACCGAGTCGCTTCACCTTTCTAAGTAACTTTCTGGTTCTGGGCACCTGCTTACACAGCGCCGGCACTGCTGTCCCGGCCCACGGCTCCCGGGAAGCCCTCACCGACCCTTGCATCGGCGGGAGGAGGATGCTGCGACCAGGCAGCTTCGAGAATTTACCAGAATAGAGATACATTTTCTTTGGCAAATCAGAGAAGAAGATCGCTTTGGCTAGCAGCCCGTCCCGATTTATTGCTGAACTGAAGCCAGCAATAAAATCAAACGCCAGAAACAAAACATAAAAAGCATAAAGCAAAAACATGAAATTGGTAACAATAAAGATAAATTAGAAGTTATGCAAAGTAGAAAATTTGAAAGAAAATCTGAAGGCATCCTGGTAAAATATCCATGGTTAGAAAGGCAGAGGAGAATAGGTGAAATCCTACAAAATGCTAATAAATCAATAGAACGTTATTAGCTGAATATGATGTAATTGTTGTTAACAGTGCAAAAGTAATACACAGAAAGGCTTCATACATGTTTCTGACCTTTGCAAGAAAATAAAAGCGGTATCTATTACCACTGAGGGATGCTGCAGGGATGAAGATTCCTATCAGTATCGGAGGGGGAGCCCAGACTGCGGCTGGAAGGAGGGGCTCAAAGCCCAGGGCAGCTGAGGGCACGGGCTGCTTTTAACAAAAGGTGTTCCAGAAGTCGGGGCGACAGCCGTGTCAAAGCGGGGAAAGCAGGGTGAAGCACTGAACGTAACCTTGGCAGAGCCGACAGGAAAGTCAGTTAATGAAGCATTTAGCAGTAGTACTAATGTAACGCCTCTCGATACATTTTCATGGAAAACAGTTGTCAAATAAATCTGACTTCATTCTTTGATGAGGTTTGGGATTCGGGTGATACAACCCTCTCTCTCATTCAGTGTTGGATTTCAGCGTTAGCGCAAACAGGGGCAGAGTTGTGTGGAGCCCAGGGGAGACGACCGGCATAAATAAACACGAGAAGCCATTTGGGAGGATGGTGAAAAGGCACAGAAGCTGCTAAGGTGCACCCGGAGGGGCCTGCACGGCACAGGCCGTTGGTATTAAGGTGGGAGTTTGGCATTTATTGCTTTGCTGTGAAGTTTTAGGAGGAAAAAATATCACTATAAGCTTAACTCTAAAGCCTCCCTAGAGAAGACATCCCCTTGGAGGGTTACATGTTACATGAGTAGAGAGGTCACACAATTCTAAGCGCAAGGGATGAAGGTGTCAGTTTTTACAGTGGATATCCAACAATGTCAACGCCACCATGCTGTTGGACACCAGAATCAGGAATTTTATTCTGGAAGAAAAGGGACTCAAGGGCTCTCTCTTCATCTTCACTTTATTTGGTTTAATCATCCCCCCGCCCCCACTTCCCATCACTGGGAAGTAACACATCCTACACATTCCTGAACCAAGAACTCCAAACAATGTGCCGCTGTCTTTAGCCAAATGTGAATAAACCAGAAGCCAGCACATTTTTAAAGCAGTTAGTGCTTCTGCTATAAAAAGAAGTTTATATGAAGTGTATGAGTGTGGCACAGCTGCTCAGGTTACTACTGTCACTCCATCCATACTTCCTCTGGCAGGATCAATTTTTTGTGTCATTTTTATCATCCAGTGAATCTTATTTCTTGAAACAGTATAATAGTAGGGTGCTAAATAATTTCATTAGGGGAGGTGAGAACAGATGCATCTTGTTTTTGAAAACATTATTTCCAATTGAATCAGCCAAGCGAATTCACTCTCAGATAGTCTGTGCTATAGGGACGCTTAATAATAAAGGTTCCTCCTCTTTACTTGCTTTTCTAGGGCACAAATCTAATATATGACTTCCAAACTCCAGTCCCTATTGAATTTGCACTGACTTTTTTCCTGGCTATTGAAAGCAACAAAAGTGGTCGCAGACTCAAGTGATTCGTGGCTATTTGGAGGAGCCCAGAAATTTCCCCCCCTAAGCCAGTTGTTCCCAGACACTAAGAAACCACCAACTGTGCTCAGAGATAGATCTGCACATCATTTAAAGTACTTCAACTCGGTTTATAGACATCAAGTTCTTTCAGAGGAAGGGCAAGAAACAAAGATGATTGCTGCAAGGGCTGCGGAGGGATGGGGTGAGGCTCGGACGCAGGAACGGTCAGAGCAGGACGGGGTCTCGCAGGGGCCGCGCAGGGCACCCGCCCCCACTCCTGCGTGGGCAAGGCCCCGCCACGGGCAGCACGAGCACTGACTGATGCTGGGAGAGCTAATCCTGGGCACGGGCAGCGGGAACACCTGGGACAGACTGAGACAGGAGCAAGGTTTGCGAAGCACCTCAGAGGTTATCCGCGCAACCCTTCGCTCCTCCCACCGCACCTGCCCTGCCCTCCCCTTGCTCTCGGCAGCCCACTGGCGCAGCGGCGTCAAGGCATCTCAGGGCATGACCGTGTCTAACAAGGTGCCCTGCTGAGTGTCTGAAGAACACTTTCAAACGATGAATATAAACGCAATCCTAAGGATGCACTAATGCAGAAAAAAGAATAGCAAGTATACACAGCCTGGGTGAGAAGCAAGGGCCAGGTTGACCGCAGACATAAGCGATCTGCTCCCCGTGGTCACCGGCCTTTCTCTTGGCACCGGCAAAACCAGCCTGTAACCCAGGCTTAGAGAGCTGCAAGATGAAAGACGGGGGGAAGACTGACAGGTTATTGATCGAAGGCTGGATTTGGGCTGTGTGTGTGATGCATGAACAAAGCAGAACATTAAAAATTAATAATAATAGCAAAGTCTCAACTGCCAGGGGACGTTACCCTCTTTTGCTATCTGCTTATCAGGTTCCCGATGGCAGCACAGCTTCTGCACTGGTTCCTTATCTGAGTGTCGTTACGCTCACGGCTGGGCAGAGCTGAGCTGCGCCTGCTGCTGCTCACCACACTTCCCATTCGCTTCTGCTTGTTGGGACCAATCTTAGCCCTTATGAGGCAAAGCTGTTTCTCCTTCTGTCAGAATTAACTAAGTATCGTCCCCTTGGTGAAACGCAGAAGTGAAAAAGCACGTATCAGACTAATTGCATAGAAAGCTTTTTTTAGCTGGGTTTCTGAAGACACTGCATTTGAAGTTTGCGTCTCCTATCAGTCCCGTGGCAGTTGAATACCTGTGATTACGTACTCTCATTAGATTTTGGTGTTAATTGAAAATGCTGTTGAAAGCCATGTAGTGCTGCTGTGCCGTAGCCTAGGTGACCTCAGCGAGGTCTGAGAAAAGGAGCTTTTTCCTTTGAAGAACTCAGGAAAGAGATGTCTGCCACCAAGATGCTTAGAAAATTTGCTCTATTATTATTTTAGAAGCAGAACCAACCTAGACTTGGCATCATCAGCAGAGAGCGTCTGGCCTGGGTCAGTATTGCTTGTGTGTGCTTTTTCCATTAGGAAAGGCTCTTCTGCACATGCGTCTCCTGGCTCTGTGCACCACAGCAAAACCATTTGTGATTACTACACAGCATCAGAACTTTCAGGCAGTAATTGTTATTGTCTTTCCATTAAAGCCCGCTGGAAATGCAGGTGCTCAGAAAGGTGTTGGTTATTTGCGGCCTCGCTGGCTGCCTGCGCCAGCCGAGGAAGGGCCAGCACAGGGCGGCACTGCCATCTGCCCCGGGGCTCTGGGCGTGCAGGATGAGCTCTGCCTGGAGCTGGAGGACTTCAGAAAGGAGACGCATCTCTTCTGGCTGGAGAGCTGAAGCAAGCCAAGCTTGTGGAGAGTCAGTGACCCAAGGCTGGGTTTTACCCTTTCAAGGATCTGCATTTCCTTCTTGTTTAGTGGCATACATACAAAAGCGCTTGACTAAGTCAGAGACGAGGGGTTTCACGCAGAAATCAAGTAAAAGCTATCAGATAATTCTGATGGGAGGCAAATATAGTGTAATTTGGGCTGAGTTTTCATTAAAGTTTTTTCAGAAATGAAACCTGCAATGACAAGGAGCATGAGGAAAATTGTTCCTATGTATCCCCGGCAGCTGAAATTGCTGAGTATTGCAGAGCTTCACCAAATCCCCTTATTCAGGACACACTTTCAGCATTGGTAGATGGGACAGGGCTGAGATTTGAAAATGTCACAAACAGCAGGGGTTATTTCTAGCCAACATGTGCATAACAGCTATGGTAGGCATAATATTTCAAAATATTCCGTCTGTAAAATTGATTTTCCTAATGAATCTGTTTGCCATGTATGCACCGTGTCTGCAAATAGACAAGGGACAGCATTTTAAAGATAAGAATGTTTGACGCAAGCTAATTTTATCATCATGTGAGCTCATATATTCACAGAAGACCTGCATTTGACCAAATATAGGTGCCAGAAGTACCTATTTGGTCATCCAATAGAGCAGAGAACATGCAACTGGGCAGCTTCCTAAGAGCTGAGCTTTCAAGATGGGATGATCAGTGATTAAGGACCATTACTGCAGCGCATTTTCATACTGTCTAGAAGAAAACTATCAGACTCTGAGCCAGGGGTCAGCTCCAGCAAAACGAAGTTTCTCCTTGAGAAGAACCACTGAGCACCAGCAAAGGAAGGCTGCGATATACACATACACGCTTTCTTAACCTAAAGGTTGTGGTGGGATCTGCTTTTCTGATGGGGCTGGGAAACAAAGCTCTTCTGGCCTTGGGCCACTGCTAAATACACTGTCCTGTGGGAGAAGGTCATGCTAACAGAGAACATGCAAAATGCATGTTGGGCATTTTAAAGGGTGCACTTGAAAAATTAAGATACAAGAGTGCCTGCAAATCTAAAATACCATGTACATGTCGGTGGATTTAGAGAACGGGCTCAACAAACAATGGAGCATCTGTCTGCAAAAAGCAGACAAAGCCAATAATCAGGCCTATGCTTATTTTTATATCATAATTCACTGCTGGAGTGTGAGTGTCTGTGGCTCGACTCCTGATAACAGCAGACAGAAACATGGTCACCAGCTGGTGCTGCTGGCACCGCTGCCTGCACTGCAGCAGGGCGGGAGCCCCGGCAGGACGGAGCGGGACGGGAGCTGCTGAAGAGCACAGGGAAGAAGGACGGCAGCGTTAGCAAGGAAGAAAGGGAGCAGGCAGCAGAGTCGCGTCCCCAGTGCACAAATGCCCTAGCCATCTCCTTATTGCTGCAGCAGTCCGAGGGGAGGTGGTGGACCCTCACGGTGCGACGGGGCCGGCCGCACCTTGCTCTGAGCTGTGACGAGGCACATGGCCCCTCTGCGCCGAGAGCTGCTGTTCGCAAGGATGCGAGAGACTCAAGAGCCAGAAGAACAAAGTATTGGCAGAGAGAAGAAAAAGGACCCAAATATAAGTGACAAGTCGTGTTCGAATAGGAAACGGTGTCTCGTGAACTCTGCACGTAAAATGAGTGGAGAGAGTGGAAAATGTCTAAAGCAATTTGAGGAAGTTTATTTAATCCCCACGGGGAGCTCCAGATGGTTTGTGTGGCTAGCACGGATTTTGTTGCTCATACAAAAGCTGCCCTGAGTTTTCAGGTGCATTTGCGATAATAATGGTGTTTGCTTTTCTCTCTCCCTCCCTCCACGGGCCCCTGGATGTCCCCTTTCCCCACTGAAGCACTACCAGGGGCCCCTCTCCTCCCTGGTGCCGACACCAGCGTCAGCCGAGAGGGAAGTGTCCTCCCTGTGCAGCACATCAGTGTTTCTCCCCCTTTTCCGTGTTCTTTGGGAGTTAGAGACTCATCCTCAGATCTGCACTTCTGGTTTATATGATGCTTAAAGATGTCTTTGTGGCCTCTATAATTACACAATCTGTCGTCACTGAGCTGTGGGCCGTTTCATTAGGTTTGTAGCCACACAGCGCTGTGCCATAGCGTTTCCTCCGGTGGATGAGAGCCATAGGGCTGCTCCTGACTCCTGTTAGGGCTTCCTGGGCTGATGCCACCCCAGGTACAAGCCTCCATCCTGTCCCCAGTCTCCAGCTGCATCTCCCAGTAGTTCAAAAGTGTCAGGTTTAAATCACGGCTACAAGATTCCCACATGGTCCTGTCGCACACAGTACAGCTGTCCCCTGGAAACCCCGAGCAAAGGCACAGTCCAGGTGAGACCGTCTCTTCTCTGGGCTCCATTTTTCATGGTCTCTCAGCCTCAGGCTGGAGCACCAGAGCCAGACATTTAACTGGTGTAAAGAAAATGAATCATCAGAGTCCAGAGGAATCGGTAGCTCTGGAGCAGCTTCTGCCTTTGCAGAGCATCTCAGGGGCAGAGATGCCTTTCATCAGTGGCACTTGTAGCTACTGTTTGCCTGCACTTTCCAACAGCCCATCCCTCCCCCCGCCCCCAGCATAGCGCGTGCTCACGGTATTCTACCTAAAGTAAGAAGAAAAGTATTTGAGGTTTTCTTCTTTTAGTCATGCATTTTTAATTGGACTATAAATTCCACTTTGTTGTGTTCTAGAATGTTGTTTTTATTTTCCAATAGAACTGTCTCTTCTTTGATGAGGGCAGAGATTTATTACCCAATTTCCAGCTTTATGCTTCCCTTTTGGTCTGTTTTTTAGCTGCTTCCTAGTTATACAGGCAACCCCTTTTTCTCATCTTTTTATAGTTGAATTTCCCCAAGTTCTTATTTCTGCACTACTCATTAATGCCCATTCTTTTACCCAGTCTCCTCAGGATTCTTCTTGATCCATCCACAGACCTACATTTCCACTTTATATCTTCTTGAGGATGTCTTTGAGCCTTCCATAATTAGACAATATATTGTCATTGAGCTGTGTGATGTTACGATGATTTTATGGCCATGTTTATGATCTGGGCCCCCTGCACAATGCTTGCACAGAAATACTGAAAGGACATCTTATGTGTTTATTTTTATACACCCACGGAGAACATAACACTGCGACCTTCAATCCAGCTTGTGGTTATTAATCAGTAGATAAAGCCACAGCCACTTACTAGAGAACCAGTTAGGAGTCTGCACTATTCAGTGGTGGTTTAACTATGTTTGTGTAATGGAAGGAAAATGGAGCCGCAGTTAATTTAAGCATGAATATCTTGTAACCTGGTAATTAAACCAACTCTGCCCTAAAATGCCTCCTCGTTAATCGGTGCAGCTGCGCACGGGCAGCGGTGACAGGAGCAGGACAAAGCTGTGCTGTGAAGGAGGGATGTCCTGGCTTGGTCGGTCCCAGCCCGGGCTGCAGCGCAGGCGCCCAGCAGACGTTCACGGAGACCTTGAGTATTTGCTCCATGCACCTGGAGAGCGGAACCGCCCAAGTGCCATGAGCGGCGCTTTGCTTTGGGCCTCAAGAGCTGGGATGAAACACAACCTAAGGCAGCTTCTCCCCAGAGGACAAAGCCCAGGAGATGTGGGTGCTGGCCACATTGCAGCCAAAAGACAGACCAGGGCTGTGTCCCCATTCTCTGGGGGAACTTTGAGAGGGCAGTTTGGGGCCAGTGGAGATCCCAACTGCCCCGCCTGCGAATACTTGCATCCTTTCTCCTTGCTGGGGAAGAAGGGCTCTGACCAAGATAGCCAGGATCATGTGGACTTCAGTGGAGCTCCCAGTGCTGTTTCCCAGGAGCCTTAACGCAGAGAACAATAGCACGGACAAACTCCACGTGGATGCACCTGGGGGCCCTGCCAAAGGGATTATACCCATCACAGCGCCGTTGAGCTTTGAAACGAGTTGGGTTTTAAATACCAGCTTCTCTGCATCAGCTATGGGACTCAGTTTGCTGACCTTTCTGCACACACTTGCTGTATTTGTTTAAGGAAAGCCTTTTTTTGCTGCTAAACTGAAGAAACAACCCTCATCCTTCAATATTATTTTAGGCTGTTTATACAAAGTGTATCTCAGTGCAGACTTCAAAGGTCACAGGAAAACTCTGGGAGTTAATTGGCCCCATCGTTTCTAATGCTGCTTTTGACATCGGGAAGATTCCTTGTTATTAAACCAGGAAAGGGCTTAGTTATAAGTATCTGATACTACTTTCTGCAAATTTTCATTTTTTAAAAGGGATTCAGCACATGTAGCTCTTCAGCCCAGCTAAGATGCCTTTCCCTCCTCTACTCTCCTGCGGAACAGGCTGCATTGTTTCCACGAGTGGTGGGTGAGCATCAAGAGGATGAGAGAGGTTAAGAAAGGCATTTGTGTTTATCCCTTTAGCTCCATAGGAAACCCTGGTATGTTCTCCCTGTGACCTTTAACTTATGTTTCTCCTGCAGAAATAGACCTTTATGTATCTTTGTGTTGGCACTTAACAAGCAAGGATTATTTGAAGAACTCTTAAAGAAAAAATAAGCTTCTTATATTCATGCAACATACTTATATTCATGCAGTTCATGCAATATAAGGATATGTTGCAGATTTGCAGCAAGATGGATTTGAAAGAGATCAAAAATACATGCTTGAATGAGCTCTGGAAGGGGAAGCTAAAAATAACATTATTAACAGTAAAATCTGCATAGAGAGCAAAAGCAACACCTAAGCACACACACGTGCACCTCCGCAGCACATGCTTAGCGATCACCGTAACCGCACCACCCCTCCGCAGCAGAGCTGGGCCACCAGCCGCGGGACCGGCCTCGTGGTCCCTGGCAGAGCAGCCGCCCAGGGACACGCGTGAACTGGGGGCTGCGTCCTCGGCGGCCAAAGCTGGCTGCCCCGGCAGCTCACAAACCACTGTGCCGACTGCGCTAGCAAGGCGCTCCTCAAAATGAGAATGCTGGTGAGCCATCCTTTCATCAAGGGATAAAGAAAATAAGGACTGAATTATCTCTGCTGCCCAATCCAATATGTTCACCCCCTTCCATTGGATTCTATTGACCAGCTTCAATTGCCGAAGAGATTAACCTGGCTGCTCCTAGGATTTGTGTTTGGATTACTCTACAGGAGGAAATAAATAGTTGCATGCTTGCTTAGGTGAGGGAAAATAGAAAGACTAAACTTGTATTTCAAACTCATTCACTTGTTTTAGCAGCACATTAATGAATGAAGTTCAGACAAGCTCTTGTGAGCAAAGAAAGCCCAGCTGGAATAAACAGTTCAGCATGCTAATCCAGTTAGGGTTTCTATATTCATCTCGGAGGGTACTGCAATATCATTACTGCATTAAGGCTCAGCTACACAAAGCAGAAGGAGCAGAGGTTGAACCAGTGGGATTTTTTATTTCATCAAGCCTGACATCTCTGAGATATCACATCATTTTCATCTCCATTTGAAAGCATTAATAAAAATTTGTTAGTTCAACATGAATGCCTCGGGAAGAGCCTCCCAAATCCAAAAGACTGAACACAGAGCTTGAATGCACCAAAATTAACTCCTGTTTATTGGGGAAGCCTGCACTTTATTACTACAGCATGGGAAAGGATTACGGCAATTAAAATCTCTGAAGTGAGCGTGGTGGGGTGCCATCAGGGACACGGCGCAGGTTTTGCGGAGGAGGACTTGCAAGTCACTTTGTGCTGAAGCCTGGCCGAGGAGCAGGGCCGGCAGCTCTCCGTTGGTTCGCCGCCCGCTCCCCCAGACCCGCTGCAGAGCCGGGGACAGGGAACCGCTCCACCAGGCTCAGGCTGGGCAAGGCTCACCTGGGCTAAGCGGAGGCGGACAAACATGGCAGCGGACTGCAAGCCCTCGCTCTGGCTTTCTGCATCCCCAAAAGACAGGTCACTCTGCTAAGGAGCGCACAGGGAGGGACAAGGAAATCTGATCTCCACTACCCTGTGCATATTCCCCTGATTTCAGCAGTTCAGCTTGGATTAAGTTCCAGAAGTTCTGCTGCATTTCCTAACGCTTTCAGTTACAAACCCCGTCCCTTTCCAGCTCACCAAGCTGCCACGCAGTCACCTGTCCATGCGCACAAACCCTGACCCTGACAGAAAGCACATACGTCTGAAAGCACTGCACCCGCACCTGCAAGCGTTGTTTGAAAGAGAAAAGCTGCAGAGCAGCTCAGTCTCGGAGCCCTGCAGTAGTGAGCATAGCGCTATTTTGCCAGTTCGGTTGAAGCTTCCCCTTGTACCATTTGCTGAATGCCTTTAGCCCTTTTTCCTCAGGAAATACCCCTGAAGTGGGGGCACTTAACATCAAGCACAGCTTCTTCTTACACATTTGCCTTATCTTGAGGGTAAGAAACACCGGTGGATCACCAGGCCACTGACAAAAGCTGTTCTCTAAAAATAAAAGCGTTTGTGAGCGAGCAGGAAGCGGGCAGAGCCCCCCTTGGCGACCGCTCTCCCCGGGGACACCTCACCTCTGAGCGCTTCTCCCATGTGGCCCCGGGGAAGCCCCTTGCCGTGTCTCCTGCTGCACTTCATGAGCATGAAGGGATCCCCCCCAGCTGCAAATGTGCTAACATGGCACCAATTTTAGTCCCAGTTCCCATTGCTGTTTCAATTTCAACTGAGAAAAGAAAATATAGCTCAGAAAATCTCCACATCACTGCGTTGTGCCCATCATCACGGGGAAAGCTTTCGCTCCGTCTATCCCCCAGCTGCACTGCTGCGACCTGCTAACGCGGATCCTTCATCTCCAGCCGAACTAGAGCAAAGCCCTCTCCAGAGAGCCCAGCTCCAGCAAGCAGGACTCAACCTGGCTGATGGGGATATAGACACTACCTTGAATTTTTAGTCACTGCTGGCAGGTCACAGGGAATGCAAGGAAGGCAGCTATAAATTTACAAATATCAGCAAATGGAGCTTTCAGTGTCCTAAAGCTCCACACACTAACTCAAAAGCTGCATAAAACCCAGGGTTCCTGCAGAGTAAACTAAGATTTTTCCTCCCAGTGACTTTCCAAGTGCTTTCCTGGGTGGCAAAGCATCACAAGTCATTAGAGCACAGCTTTCAGACACCTTCTTCCATTTGCTCTATAACATGCCAGGAAAGCATTTAACAGCAAAGTTGCTTTCCCTTTCCCTTTCCCTTTCCCTTTCCCTTTCCCTTTCCCTTTCCCTTTCCCTTTCCTTTGTAAAAGTGAGGGCTTCTTTCACTGTGAAGTGACAGATTATTTTTTAAAATAGGCACCCTTCCCAAACAGCCCTCTTGGTGGGCTGCTGGGCTCCCTGTGCCGTCCGTCCGTCCTGATCTGCCTGCAGCCTCCGCAATTAGCAGGGAGTTTTCGGGAGCGAGCGGAGCAGGCTGCGTGGCAGAGCAGGAGTCGGGGGGACGCCCCTCCTGCCTGCAAGTGCAGCCCCTCAAACGGGAAGGTGATGCTTGTCATAGGTGGCTCAAAAGCACTGGGGGTGGGGGGTGGAGGGAAGGGGAAAGATCTGAGCTGGATCTCTGCAGGAGGACAGGATGCTGAGGAAGAGGAAGCAATTTGTAGAGCTCACAACCATCCCCCTTCTTTGTGACTGAGTTGTCAGTGTGGGCAGCCTGGTTCCCCTCGCACAGTTGGTTTAAAGAGAGACAACTGGGAAAGCTGGTTTATTTAAGAGTGAAGCACCTGGTGCATCTGAAATGATTTCTCCAGAAGCCCAGGATGCTGCCTGGTCCACAGGGAAGAAGCAGGACTCTGCTGCCCTGCAGGTTTCTTGTTCCGCCGTCCTCCCTATGCAGCTCTGCCAAAGCGAGTGTCTAAATTAAAGCGTTGCTCCCGGTCGCATCACAAGGACTGCAGCACACCCACTGTGATGTGGGGTTGTCTGTCAACTGAAAACTCGTTTCCTTGGCTGTAGCAGTTCCCAGGAGCCTGACTTATGCTGTAAAGTCTCTGTCAGGACATTCCTGAGGACACAGGCCAGGGGAAAGCAGAAGCGGGGGAACCGCAGTGGGAGTCTCACACCACGTTGTGGGCATGGAAACGGCTCTTGTCTAGCAGGAGGGGACAGGCAGGGGTTGCATGGCCCGGAGCTCCAGCCAGCGAGTCCCCAAAACCCGCCGGCAAGGCTGGAGGGAGAACGTTCGTATTGCAGGGAGGGTACCCAGATGTGGTGCCAAACTCGCTGCTGATCTTGAGCAAAGAATCATCTTCCTGGGCCTTAATCATACCACCTTCAAGTTTTAAAAGTCGCGTCTTTTTTCCCCTTGCCTTCTAGCTGGTGTCTGTTTTTTCTCTTTATGCTATAAAGCTATAGTATTCTCTTTATACTGTGAAGCCAAGTGAAACACTAAGCAGTGGGGTTATTCCAACTCACTGTCTGGTGAGATGTGACTTAGATCAGGCCTTGAAGTATTTCCATAAACAGTATTTAAGAAGTAAAATAATTCACACTGCATTTCTTGCAAGTCGTTGCTCGAGAAGGACCTGAGCAAAGCCTGGAGATCTG
>KL262500.1:9174-21520 GCA_000699545.1 Podiceps cristatus | reverse complement strand
AGGGAGAGCTGGGATTATCATTCAGAGTAATCCAGGAATTTGCACATAGGGCCACAGGCTCCTGTATAAAACAGTTTGTGTTTTCAAAGTCCCAAGCACAACTTTCCGCTGCCTATAGAGCGGTAAAAGCAGATGGACAGCTAACAACAAGGTGTGTCCTCACAGGATACATTCAACTGCTTTGTGCATCCTGTTATTTCTGTCAAGATCAAAGTTTTACTGTTACATGAGTCATATGTAGTGACACTGGCTCCAGTCTCTAATTGGGCCTGTGATTTGCTGGCTCGCAGCCTAGAGGATCTCCACGTGGGGACCTCAGGAAGTTGGCTGTTGGCATGATTAATCACTCCAGGCACACCCTGATGCTGGCTCACGGTAAGTAAATATCTTCCCCTAATCAGATCCGCAGTCCAGATAAAGAATTAAGGCAGATCCCATGACTCAAACAGGCTTTCAAGAAAGTAGAAGCCAATGCACGGCCAGGCCTACAACTCAAAGCACCCTGCTGCTGAAGGACACTGCCACTGGTGCTTACTCCGTGCATTCTC
Source organism: Podiceps cristatus (assembly GCA_000699545.1). Classification (NCBI taxonomy): domain Eukaryota; kingdom Metazoa; phylum Chordata; class Aves; order Podicipediformes; family Podicipedidae; genus Podiceps; species Podiceps cristatus. Next base: position 20,972 of record KL262500.1, on the reverse strand, counting down.
CTTCCACAAGCCCACCTAAAAGTTAAGAAATTTATCAGCGCAAGCAATAGGTGCCTCTAGCTTTTCTGCAGCCAGCACGCGCACTGAGGCAAGGCAGAGACATTCAGCTGCTCCCGAGCTCCACGGAGGAGGCCAAAGCACAGCCAACTATCAGAGTGTACCTAGCAAAGATTCAGCATCTCAGTAGTCAATGGAGGATATTTACTTGCCGGATCTTGGTGAGGCAGATAATTAAATGGAAATGCAACATTTCATCTGCTTCAGTTTCAGACAGATGAGTTATTTGACCAGTATATCCGACAGTACAAAGATACTGCATAGCAGGAAAGTGCCACAGCACAAACCGAGCACTCAGTTCCTTCCAGAAGGAAACAACTGCTCACAGTCCAAAGGCCATGCTGGAGACATGGACGGGGGGCTAACAGGAGCTTTGTTTCCTACGGAGGGGTAGGCATATTTGCCTTGTGCAGAAAAACCCAGAAGAATGGAGAGCACGGGAACAGAGAGCTGGCTGTGCCTGGACAGATCGGTGTCTGCATCATCTGAGGTCTGGTAAGGCGTCTTGCCTCAGCGCTCCCAGTGAGTAACGCTGCTCCCCGGGAAGCACTAAGGACTCCTGTCCCTTTCGAGGGTGCTTGGATGCTGCATCTTAAGCAGCCACATGGGATTACAGGTAGGATCGGGTACCGGTTTGCAAAGAAAGGTCACACTATGCAAAAAAACCCAAGCAAAAACCTGGAAAGGATAATCAGGGGGTATGACTTTCCCCTGGAGACATACAAACCGGTGTTGCCTGGTCTCTAAAACTACATTCTTTGGCGCTCTAATCAAGTTTGCTTGGCACAAGCCAGAGTGTGTGGGTTTCTGATTTCCTGGCACCAGAACAGCCAAATCAGAGGGAAGAACTGGAGGCAACAACATGCCAGTGAGTCACCCATCCATGGAAGGACACCGGTTCCCTTTCTGCTCTGTGGGCTGAAAAATGCAGAAAGAGACCTGCAACTCAGCCATATTTTCTGCTTTTATGAACACTGACTTTGTGTTCACATATCCTAAGGGCTGGAGAGAACATTTCTTACAGTCCAATAGGTAAACAACCATGCTGCAAAGAACTTCAGGGCAAAAAAGTGCATCCTAAAAGTATTATTTTGCAATGCTGCAGGAAACAGCAAATACAATGTCCACCAGCATCATGTACTCTTCACAGTAATATAAAAAACCCTAAAGGACAATACTCATGCAGAAATTTATCAAAATAAGTTTCACATAAACTTCCGCCTCAGCCATAGGGCAGTTACTGCTGGAAACCTCCCCTCCCATTCTTTCAGCCTTTGATTATATGATCGCTACTTCAGCATAACTCACAACCATACCCTTCCCAGCTGCTCATCCTCACATTTTTTGGTTTTGGTGGTGTTTTTGTTTCTTTGGGGTTTTTTTTGGTGGTGTTTTGTTTCTTGTTTTTGTTGATGGTGTTTTTTGGGGGTTGTTTTTTTTGTTTTGTTTTGGTTTTTTTTTCAAAAAACTCTAGTGCTCACCTAGCACGCACTATGCAGCTCAGGGAATGGATCCAGTTGGAATAAATAAATAAATAAATGAGCAGTGAAAGTGGATTTTAGCTAGCTCCAACTACCAGACCAGCTGAAGGCACACAAACCTTTGCATGCGTCTGGGGAGGTAAAACATAAACATTACTTTTGGCAGGAGCCCACATTAATGCTGTACTTAGGCAACTACATAACCACAGACTTCATTAAAGGTGACACTGAACAACACAAGGTTATCTCCTGAGAAGGGCAGGTCCACAAGCTTTTAATGCAAAAAGCAGTTGTGGAAAACTGTCTAAGGAAGACTTTGACTTCCATGTACTGATATTAGACAAAACTTTACAAGTCCAGATTGGAGAAGTTACTTGCTTTGTGTCAGAAAATTCTGCACCTTTTTCCGTCAAGAATTCTCACTCTACAAGTCCAAGTTTCCAGAAAGGGAGTGGCTCTCACATTACATCAACTGTAAGGTTGTTGCAACAGTTCCTTTTCAACCAGATAAGATATGGTCTAATGCAGAAGACCTACAGAATCCAGCATGGTATGTATGCTGACCTCTAATAACCTGGTTCTGCACAAAACTAGCCTCCATGCCGCTGTGTGTGCTACTATTGGGAAAGGATATTAAAGGTCTATTACAAACCTTAATCCAGGTCTCAGACTCACTACCACCCACTCACAAGTGTGTGACACTGTAGTAAGTGCTCCCTGTGCAGCTTTTAAGCCCACGTGCGAGTCTGGGCTATCATGAGACAAATGAGATTGAATCTCCTGAGGATGGGGCAGTCACGGGGGGAAAAGGAGACTAACAAAGCTGTAAAGTGAACCTTACACCTTAACTAAGAAAGGGCTTCCTACTACATTGCTTTCCAGTTGCAGAGCTTCACTCACGTGTAGACAGTAGAAGGGCAGATTGTTTTCAGATATTCTTCTCCACTTTTTACCCTAAATGCTGTTCTCTCATCCATGTTTCTAGCAGGCATTTTGGGGCAGATCAGTAGTTTGGAGAAAGATCTCTCTTGCGTTCTGTGATGACACTGGTTAAAGCAGTTTTGCCCTCTAAAGGCTGAAAATTCAGTATGACAGTTGAGTTGGTGCAAAGTCTGTCTGGGCAGGCTGACTGAAAAGGACTTACCCCCAAAACTTCAGAAGGATTGCTGTTGTAGGAGTCACAATTTAGCATCCTAGTAGTTACTATCTTATTTTACATTTATCACACTTTATGGCCAAAATACCATGCTTGAGCCTTGACAGATAATAAAGCAACTTCTAAACTAATGATTTTTGGGTTGTGTTGGTTTTTGTGTTTGTTTTTTTTTTTTTTTTTTTTCCCTCTCTAATGGTGGTATTACATGCTACCACACGACTGTACTAGTAACCTCAGGAACAAAGGGTTAGTTCAAAATAGTCAGAGCTTCAACATAAAATATACTTTCTGTACAGCTCCACAGAGATCAAGCAGAGGATACTATTTCAAGCTGATGACTCTGGACTTTCCAAATCTAATAATGGTGCAATGAATGAGTGACATGTCACAAAAATCAAACAAGTTTCAGTAACCATTAGAAAACATACAGTATGCTATGTTAACACAGCACCTATAAATCACTACGTGGATCACAGCTGAGTGGGGATATTTTAGGTGAGTTCTGAAGCCACAGAACAACATCTGTCATCATTCCTGGTTATACTGGCTCTCAGATGTCTGGATAAAGCTGCTGCTTTATTGTTTTTAAGCTTATCTAGTAAAACACTAACATTGTCCTTTAGATATATGTCTTAGACTTGTAATATATTAAGAATTTTCCTACTTTCAAGCATGAAAGAAAACTTCATTGAAAATATTCCACTGAGGTAAAACATTGCAGGCAATAAATCAAACTCTACAGCATTGTCAGGACAGAGTGAAGATGCTTTTTACAAAATGGGGAGCTTAGAAGGTCTAGTTTGAAAAAAACACATGAATAAATACTTCTGAGTGAACTTACCAACTAGCTCCTGAGGATCTCTCTTCTCCAGTTCTGAGAATTCCTGGGAGGAAGGGGGAAGAAACATATTTTAGTCAAGGTATGCTTCCAAACTAAAAAGGTATACTGTCCGTTGGTACAGAAATTTACACATTACTTCTGAGACAAAAGAATACAAATTAAGAATGAAATGCAAGTTTATTAGATAATAATGTTTGTACCATGGAAAGTCAAAGACTAACAGGATGCTCTGTTCCCTTTCAAAGCCAGAGTCTAAATTTAATGAAAGAATTAAGGCTTTGTTTCAATGAGTCCTGGACACTCAGCTCCTTTTGAATTACACAAAAACTGCTGTACTTGAAGCCTTTCCTCAGAACAAATCAATCCATAGATTCTTCATTTTTGGTGACTGGCCCTTGGCACCGGCCAAGAGTCAATGTTTTAGAGCATAGCTAGCTAAATACAAGCTGGATCCAGCCCACAAAACCTGCCTAAAACTACTTAAGGCCTGGGAATGCTACCACAGGCCTGTGCAACTTGCATCCCCTAAGCAGGGTCAGCAGGATGCATTCCCGGAGTAACATGAAAACAGCTGAAATGCTCCCAGAGCCAGCAGCAGAGCACAGCAACCTCAGAGCAGCATCTGATCGGCCTCTCCGCAGACAATCAGGGCTCTGCAGGGTCCTGGGCTACAGAGGTTTGCCAGTCGTGCGTGGTGCCAGAATTCACTTCTGTAATTGTGCCATTCAGGGCTTTGGCCAATAAACCCTCTACAAACCAAAATGCCAGGGAGCGTGATGGCAATACAGATCTTGTATTCCCATTTTGGAAGAACTCTCCCCCTGTCAATTCTCTTGGCTGCTACTTTCCAGGAGCGATATAGCCAATCTGCTCTACCAGAAAGTCAAGTGCAACCTCCGCTGACTTGTAATGCTCTGTTTGGAGGTCTTCTCAACACAGCCAATCCCTTCTTAGTTATACTAATATAAATTACGGCAGGTTCAGTTGTGGGAGCACAGATGTTTGCACCAGAGTCTGCTGAGCAGGAGGTGCTATGTAGGGTAAGACACTCTTAAATATGCTTTCACCATATTGAGACCAATGTTCAAATATTTTGGTGCTTCTGAGACCCCAGGAGAGCCACAAGTGATAGCAAGTTCAGCATGAACGCAGTTTCTGAAAGAGTATCAGCTGTAGCCCAACATTGCCCTCTCCCCCCTGCCTCCCTCCCAAAGACCTTTTGTGACTCACTGGACTGTACATCCAAAATTCCTCAGTGCCTCCAAACACTGCAGCTATTCATTGAACCTGACACAGACATAATGCTGCCTCCTTGCTGCTTAGTAACCACTCTCCAAATCCCCTCCTTTACTCCATTACCAATCAGGTGAGAGATTCGTAAGGTGAGGAAAAAGCAGCAAGGTCACTGAGCCAGATCTGGGAACAGGCTGTGCCAAATTCACTGTGAAAAACCACTAATTTCTAGGGAAAGCAAAGCCCTCTGGAATCAGAAAAACAAATTCTTTGTGTGGCAGTAACTGCTACAGGGCACTTTTTATAGTTATTCATGGGGGGAAAAAAAAGTGCAAGCACAGTTTCTCCATAAGCATACTTGGATCACAAAAATACAAGACCAAAGCTATTTTAGAAAAAAAAAGTACACGAATAAACACACATCTTTTTGCTGGCCAGCTGGCGAGGCCCCAGGCCCCTTTGTGAGATGAACTGTAGCGAAACAGCTCCAACCTCTCTAAACTAAAGCACTTGGTGTAATGCATTAACACCTCTTGTCCCAGGGGGCTTCAGAAAGACAGCACAAGAAGAAAAAAATTAAAACAGAAGCATGACATTTCAAAGTGGAACACTTAGGGCAAAAGAAGGAGCTCTCTTTGGTGATAGCGCTGGCCAGGAATCCAGGGAATCTAGGCTATGTTCTCCACAAGCCTACGCAGACACGGCATTAGTGTGGTGAGCCCCAACCACATCAACATGGTATCGACATGAGCCTCAGTTTGCCACCAAAGAAGTGGGAGCAATTCTGCAGTAACTAACAGGCTGGGAGGACAAATCCAGATTAGCAAGCAAATGTTGCACGCAGGCTGGAGAAGTTCATAGACCTACAGATACAAGGTGAGCATACGTCCAGGCAGCATACAGTGACTCATTAGGCAGTAAACGTGGTCAGAAGGCTGCTTTATTCCCTTTAGGGGAAGAACTTGACAGATATGTAATTAAAGTATCTCTTGCCTTGGTTTGAGACAACAAGCAAATGTTTGTTGAGGTGAAAGGAGGGAACTGCTTTGGTTCCAACCTTGACTGAATTACATCCTGAACTCTTACCTTTTGAAAGTTTTGGGTTAAGCGGACTGAGAGGGAAGAGGAAGAGATGGGCTACGGCCCTGAGCACCTCTTGATCCTTCCTCTTACCCAGCACTGTATTTATTATTCCATTATCCCTCCCATCTTCATCTGTACACTTGTCCTCTCACATTCCAAGAACACAAAAGCAAGAGGAAAAAAATGCCCCAAACGACCGATATTGCCAAGCAGGCACCTAAGCAACCCAGTGGCACAGTCAAATTCAGGTGCTTTAGGCATGTGCTGAGCACCCTCAGCATCCCCCTTATTTGGCCAGTTAACAGGGTTGCAAGGGTATCCACTGTATTTCTGAAGTTTTAAGCAGCTCATTTTCAAGTCTCTTGTAGCTGTTTGGAGCCAACACCAAGCATAACCACACAATTCTCAGGAAACAAGAACTAATATTCTGAGAGATAATCTGATGGTCAAAACCTCTCCAGTTACATACCTTACATTAGGCAAATATCTTTAAAATATCAGATGTGTTAAACAGCATGTTTTATGAATTTCCAGAATCACCAGTATGCTTTCACCAAAAGTAAGTTTGTTCTTTAATTTGTATCCTTCAATCCTAGAGGTACAGGACAAGTTTGCCCCATCTATAACAGGTTAAAAAAAGCCAGTCCTATCAGGCTGCCACTGCGTATTTACCTGGCCTGATCGCCCACACCCTTTTCACCACAGCCGCTCTAGCAAGTCTAGTCTCCACATCCTCAGGCCATAGCCAAGACATCAGAAACCCCAGAGCTACACCAAGCAAAAGAAAACGAGTTCACCAACATATTATAGCCACACCTCACTGCCCAGAGGATACGAATTTTGCTTACTGATGAATTACTGCGTACCTACACCCACTGCTCCATCATTAACAAGCTGAAGACATCAACACAGATTTTCATTAAGTTGGACTACTTTCAAGCCTCTTACATGCCTTCAGATAACAAAGGGATGACCAATTCCTCCTACAGTGCTTGTTCATATTTGCTCAGTTTACTGTCTAACACTATGGCAAGGCAAGTATCAACAACTTGACTGAAGATGTACAGTTTGGCAGACATGATATTTAAGAAGTCTTGTTCAAACCTCTGAGTATCTACTGAAGATCCAGAACTTAAGGACAGCTTAAAAACCTTCAGTACTCACCCAACAAGAACAATTGAAGTCTGAGACACATGTTGAATATAGTGAACTGATTAGAAAAGACAGCATCTTAAAAAAAGATAAAATTCTGCAGACCTAATCTAATATAAAGTTGAATGAAATGGAGAATCACCAAGTGAAGAAACAAGGTACAATAAATACTGCACAGTTGCTCTCTTTTGGTTGTGAAAGGGAGAAAATATTTACACGTGGATGAGAGATTTCTAAAGGAATTCCAAGGCATTTAAACAATGGAAAATTTGAAAGGTAACTGACTTTTAAGTAGGGAGGTTACCTAAATCCATTCAGGGAAAGGTGATCTTTTTGTAGATTACTACATCATCAATATCCACCACGCTACGTATCAGTATCTCACATGAGCACAAAATCAAGCAGGTGAGTGATTCCAAGTAGAGAGGATTATAGGTCAAACCTCTCTTATCAGAGTAAATATAATGAAGGCTATTAGAGCCTTCAAGTATCCCAGATCTACAGGCATCGTTTAATGGGTTCATTTCCATTTGGACCCTGATCACGGAAAAATAATGAGGTTAAGACTTCACTAGTGGCACCTTCCAATACTGCACACTTTTCATAGAATCATAGAATGTTTTGGGTTGGAAGGGACCACTAGCGGTCATCTAGTCCAACCCCCTTTTCACAAGCCTGACCTCTGAAAGGCTGTATGGAAACATCTCTGAATTTACTTCTGCAGCCAGTCGCTCGCTACTTGCACAAAGTCAGCCTGGAGACATTAGTTATGCCGAAAATTCTCTCTACCATCATGGAAATGCAAAACGCAGGCAAAAAGCATGTGTCCTGTGTGTATTCTTTTTCTCAAGTCATCTTATCCCATGTAGTATTTATTACATGATGACCTCTAAGAATGGCTAGATTGAGTTAAAAAACCAGTACTGTACTTTGTTCCCCTCATGCATGCAGCAAGTTGGTTTTCTGGCTGCTATCGACTTTGCAATCTGGATCTGCAAGATCAACTGTTTAAGGGCCTAAAGCCAGAGAGCCTTGCTCCAGCAGACACATTGAAAGGAGTCAAGGGATGCTGTGGTGGTTCAGAGCCAAGTTGGAAGAGGACTGAAAGACAGCAAGACAAACAGGAGACAGACTCCTTTCCTCTAATCTGGAGACTTAACACAGAGTAGCTTCTGAACAGCATAAAATGGTGTGGGCAAAGATGAAGTATGAAAAAAAAACCCACAAACAAACCACCTAAACAAAAAAACCCAACAAAAAAATCCCACACAACAAAAAAATCCAACACCCCCCCCAATCCAAACAAAACCAAACCCAAAACAAAACACACACCTTTTTAACATCTAACTGGACCACCAACATAATTCACTATTTTGGTGACTTTGCATCTAAAAGCGATCCTGCACCCCTTAGACATCACCTGACTGATAGCAGAAAACAGTTTTTCTATTACTATACCTATATGCGTTCAGAAAAAGGTTTTCAGTCTTTTATACTTCTCCAAGACAAATGCTTTCTTCAAGCCCTGGGCAAGATGACATTGCCTGTAAGAGCCTGATGAATATGAACTCAACTTGATGGTTCAGTTAAGGAAGAACAGCAAGTTGAAAGTGTGTGTGTGTACACACGTAAGGGAAGTGCTGCATTTTGACTTAAGATTTCACCTTACTGAAGTGAAATATGGACCGTCTTTTCAGTCATAGAATATTTTCATTCAGTTCCATGAAAACCAGTCTCCACTCAGGTTCCATGAAAAAGAAAAACAACCAAATACAATCCGTGCAGCATGGAACAGAGATTAAAGGAAGGAAGCAAAAACAATATGAATCTGAGACTGATGAATTCAAGCTTGGAAAAGCTTGCCCAGAACAGCTTTATTTAATGGAAAGAATGGACTCACAACAATGCTCACCAAATCCTTCCTGAAACAAGATCCATAAATCCAGCGCAAAGCTTTTGTCGAACATGACTGTTGGCATTAACTGTCACCAAAAGGTACAAATTCAACCATCAGTTTCTCATAGAAGCAGCTGCATATGTTGCATAGTACAACTAGCTTCCACAGTGCCCCTCAACAACATTTTCTCCCTCTCTTCCCACCCCCCCCAAGAATGGTCTTGCATTGAAGAATTTCTTTTCTCCCCCAACTATTTCACCTGATTGCTTGCACACCAAGAAATTTAACACCAACTTAAACTGACAGCCACAAATCGTATAGAGCAGTCACACCGTTGTCATGCTAGTGGATTAGTTTGAAGATACTAATGCACAGAATTTTTCAGTGCAGTCCTCCTCCTAGTAGCCAGCAGACCTGCTGCTGCAATAGTTGTTACGGTGGATTTCTCTCATTAGACCAAGCACCAGCAATGAGTTTTTGTAGCATTTCCTCCTCTCTACAATTCAGACTATTTCCCGTAGCCCTCACATATCAACAGCTTCACGTGACTGAGTATGATAGAAAGAAACTCTAAGTTAGCACAAATTGTTAGAACAGTTATCTATGCTGACAGCGAAGACAGCCTTGCCAGAGCAAGCAGGTAAAATGTTTATATGCAGGCAGCAAGAGAAAGACCTCTCTAGATTGTGTGCCTTTTTTTTTCCTCGTCTTTTTTTTTGGCCTTTTTTTCTTTTCTTTTTTAAAGGAACTTGCTAACAATTCTGGTCTTGCTTTTCTACAAAGTGCTTATGGGAAAAGAACACCAGAAACTTCTGATTTAATATTAAAAGTGCATGAAAAGAACTATTTCATTTCTTGCTCACCAGATCTGCCTGAAATTGGTGTGCTACAAGGCTGAGAGCAGCAAACAGAGTGCATGTCAGGTGTATTCAGAGTCTGGGGAGAGAAAGCGGGGAACTCAAGTACAGTGCTTTTATTCCTCCTCCTCTCCCCCCCCCCCCTTTTTTTTTTTTTTTTGTATTGTGAGAGGAGAATCCCAAGAGAAAGCCTGAAACAAGCCCATTTCCTACAGCCAAATCCTGTTTGCCAGCTCTGATACACAGCTCCAGGCAAAGTGCCAAGAGTACAGGATAAGAAGTTTAACTAAGAAAGAACTCTAGGGACCATGATCTAAATACTAAGAGAAGCACAGCAGCTCAGAAATAAGACACCTATAGGAAAAAAAAAACGATCCAGCCAGCCTTCAGTGACACTTAGATACAGTCCATACAAACCTACCTATTGTGAGATACTATTGTCACAGACAAAAAGGAAAGGAAGAACAAGTCAGGAAAGAGTCAACTCCTGAGACATTCCTCAAACATCTTATGAAAACAAAATGTGCATAGCTGACACCGCCTTTTACTCTGTCAGCTAAATTAAGTCTAAAAATCCACCTTCATTTCATTTCATTGAAAAAAAACCCACTCAAAAAAGCCCAACTGAGATCTGGCAAAATATTTCAGTGAGAAAATGCTTTAGAAAGGAAGTATTCATAGCATAAAAGCCTTTAAATAGCTGCTTTGAAACTTGATTCCATTCGCCTGACATATGCTATCTCAATATTTGACAAAGATATTTGTTAGAAGTAATTTCCAGACAAGGAACTGTGTGCCAGAACTCTCGCTTTCCAAGTGGAGGTACAGTCAATAACATCTGCCCTACAACATCACCCTGGTCCCAAAGCCACCCGCTTCAGCTGGCTGCTTCCTTTCTCTCCTCCTCCACCTTTGATACTAGAAGCCCCCCGAGTCTAACACCCGCAGACCACCCTGGGCACATGCTTTACAAGAGCACGGGGTCCACAGCACAGACACCAACCAGGGCGCAGAGGTGTAAAACAGTGCAGAACAGCCTGCGCAGAAGGTTGCCCAGCCCGTGGGAGCTCCCAGCCATGTCCACCTGAAGCCACCATGCTCTGCAGAGCCCATAAATTCTGCTTTCAAGTCCCTTTTGCTCCCTATAGTAAAACAGGAATTCAGAGGCAAAATATCAGCACATGACAGGGCTGGAGGTGTCAAGCTACTCTGATGATGATTTTTTTTTAATATTTTTTTTTAAAAAAATTTTTTTACAAATACAGTGCAGAATCAGTGAAACTGGGCTGTGAGAAATGTTAAGCCTCACAGCAGCAAAGGAAAGGCTCGGGAGAGCTGACAAAATTAACCACTTGCGCAAGCTTTCTTCCCCAGTACACAGTACTAAAAATTCTTCATAGTTTGGAGCAGAGGCAAGGTGTAAAAACAAGTATCCTCACTGGGATATGTACTCCTCCATGACTGGATCCCACCGAGTTTTTGCAGATTTTGGTCCTTCTGTAACCAGAATGGGGAAGATGGAAGAACCTATTTTCAGATATTTGTTGGTATTTGAGGCAATCCTCCATCTGTTCAGACTCTTCAGTCTGACACGCATCAACATGCAAATTCAGAACAGCCTATTTCAGTGCAGCAGACAGAAATAATTGCAACAACAGAACCGGACTTGAAGAACTTAGACCTTTATCAGGTGAAATATGCAAGGGGAAGCAGCTCCAGAAAGGACTTTTCTTCAAGTTTAAAAACAAACAGAAAAAGTCTGGCTCTTCCTTTGGAGAAAGGCAAGCCACACCTGTGTCAATAATCTGTGGTATTCAGTACTGCAGGGAGTGAAGAGTCTGCCGCAGCATGTATGCCCGGCGGGGAGGAAGGAACAAGCATGTCCGTGGACATGTCTCATCTTCCAAACAGCTCAAGAGCTGGACTGAAGCCAGCTCTCAAGTAGGTAAGTCAACAATGCTGGGATCTGTCTCCCTCTCAGGCAGACAGAGCTGGAGAAACAGAAGTACGTGGGGCAAGGGGAAAAAAAAAAAAAAAAAAA
>KL262499.1:0-19902 GCA_000699545.1 Podiceps cristatus | reverse complement strand
ATATTGAATGGCCTTTCCTAAAGTCTTGTCTTTAAATTTCACAGAAAAGCAGCAGGATGTTTGCCCCTGCCACACCTGAATTCTTTTTTTCTTGTTTATCATGCAGAAAGCCTAAAAAAGAATATATCTGTCTTTTTTCTTACTTTTTTTTTTTTTTTTTTTTTTTAAGTAGGACAGGTAACTCTGGGTCACTTTCATATCCCTGATCTGTTACAAGACAGCGAAGGAAAAGTTAGAATTAATCACAACCTCTCTCACCTCCCTAAAGAAAAAATGAATTGTTAAAAATCCCCTGGGTGCTCAGTCTTCATTAACTTCTATCACAGAGTTTTGTGTCTTGTTTAAATGTATCGTTCTGATAAATCAAGGTATTGATCTCACTTGATTATGTGGAAAGTGTCTTTCAAGAAGAATGAGAACCAGTTAAAGGATGAGAGGTTAATATTTCTTCCGTTATGACCTGTTGTATGACTGAGAAACCTCTGGCCTCCCCATGTTAAATAATGTTAGCATAAATGAGGGTTAATTTTCTGAGAAGTGTTTTAAAGCTAAATTAGATTTGCTAATTTTGTTCGTGTTATATTTTATATTTTATGTGTATTAACTCACTCATTTAAAACTTACTACCTTTAAGGCAAATATTTATGTTAGACAGTACTGTGCAAACTAGGATTCATAATTTTTTTTTACCAATCAACAAGTCCTATTAATGCACTAAAGCCTGCCTAGGGATATAATCAGCAATTTAAAGAGTAGTTCATACATTAAGCTTGCATACCAGATACCTAGACATATCCGAACCACACTGTGCCACACAACCAGCCAAGTTAAATAGGCACGTGCTGGGCTTCAGTAGTTACTCAACACTACAATTAAATTATGAAACTGTTTATTGATGTTTATTGTATTTCTAATGCTATTTGCCTCAGGCATTCTTATGAATAAGAACCTTTAATTTCCTGTGTTTACCAGTAAAAGCCTCAGTTTAAAACATTAAAAATATTTAAAAAACAAAACAAAACAATCCCCACCAAAAAAACCCAAAACAAAACAAAAAACCAAAAACAAACCCACAAACCAACAAACCCAAAAAACCACCTCTTCCTAAGGTTTCTCTCAGGACATCCTACTCGACATTTCAGTGAAGAAATGCATACTAAGACCTACTTAATAAAATCTTGAAATGTCATTCTACACCTAACAGGGGAGTTTTGGGCTGCTAATATTAAAGGAAACAAAATGAAATAGAAGATTGCGGAGGAGAGCTCTCCTAGTCCACCTATTCCTGGGAATCTCGGAGGAGATAAACAGCTCCCTTACTGGATTGAGCAGACTGCTGTGGACTCTGCAGCTTCTTCTAAGGTTTCCCATGCAGCCTCCTGCTCTGCATCCCTGGCAGATGGAACATCTGAGGAGACAACGCTTTCTTGTTCCCCATGGACACATGCCACCAGGCTCTCAAGTAGCATAAATCACGTATATGCCATCATATACATTTAGGTTTCTATCTGCACTAGATTCCAGACTCCCCAGTTGCTTGCTTTCCAGCTTGAACCCACAGCAGCCTAGGTAGGCAAGCTGGGAGGACAAGTTCTTCATGGTAGGGTTATTAAGCTCAAGTTCAGTTTTTACATGTTCTGCCAATGTAACAGCTTCTCGTGCTGAGTCAGTCCCTTCATCCCAAGACTATCTACTTTCTGCAGGCCTCTACAAAAGAACTGTAACGATGCAGGATCTCACCACCCACTGTTTACTGCCACAGAAGGTGCAGGGAAGGACCAAGACTGGTTCTTAGATGGAACCATGGTGTAAGTTTCTGTCTGAAAAGATAAGGAAAATCTCTCTGGAAAATGAGACACTACTTCGAGAAACCAGGCTGAGGCTTATGTCAACGAAGCAATGTTCAGTTCAGAAACAAAGGGGGAAGAAAAATTTTCCCTTAGAGGAAGGACCGAGTCGATCCGAGCTGTGAGATACACTTTTCCTTTTTAAGATGATTTTCATAAGATCCTTGGATGGCAGGTCAGCAAGGAATGCTTAAGTGTTCGCAGACTGTTGTCAGCAGGGCAGAGCTGTGTCCAACAGAAGTCCCAGGGCCACCTCAGCAAGGGATCCTTACCACATCTCAAGCTCAGCCCACTTCCAAATTCAGACATGATGGCATCGTCCAAGACATGATCTTCCCAGATCTCTCCAGGCACAGCCAGACCCTTCCCACAGCCCAAGAGCTGGCCTCTGGTGAGTACAGTTCTGGTGGAGGGGACACAAAGAGGGGGCATGTGAGTGGGGGACACATGGATCTTGCCAATGGACCAGATGATGTATGTGGCTCTCTGGGCTTGACAACTGCAACAACAGCACGTCAGGATTCCCTTTTGTCTTGAAACTTCCCACTATGACTTCAGCAACTGATGCCCTCCCCAACTTGTTCTGGACCTCTAACTACATAAAACTAGAAAATCCCTTTAACTAGACAGCAGAGGCATGTAAACATAGCCAGATGGAAGTTCTCCAAGCAAGCAGTTGTGTCATGACTGTTATTGCCCAACTTTGCCACACCACGCACTTCAGTATTTGCGCCTGGAAAGCATCTGGCCATCTCTAACCTGAGTAGATAACCCCAGCCTGCAACATCCTCCTCTCTCTCCCTCTCCCGACACCAAATGTATGTCTGAGCTGGGCCATCTGATTCTGCCTGCCCGAGCTCCTAAGAGATGGAAGCCTAGAAAAGACCATGAAGTCAATTAACTGTAGAATTACAACATTACACAGCCATACATAACAGCAACAGCTCTTTGTCACTCCATTTTCTTATCCTTCTGTCTAGACTCCACTCAAGTACCTCATCCAGCCCATCAATTTCCATGTTCTGCTGACATTACCAGGCCTGATAGTGAACAAGGTCTAGTAGGAGCTCAATCCATTTCAGATCACAATCCTGCATTTTTCCTGTCCCTGTACATATCATCTCCACGGCAGGATCCAGATTAGTTCTGAACTCGAGGGCTACTTCTGCATAATCATAGAATCATAGAATTATAGAATCATAGAATGTTTTGGGTTGGAAGGGACCGATAGCGGTCATCTAGTCCAACCCCCAAACTCCCCTCACTGGGCAATGGTTTTACTGAGCAACTGAACAGTGAGAAGGTAACAGCCCAGCATTGCTGGGGGTGGGGCATGACACAGAGTTTCACCCATCTGTCTCATGGATTCTTCCTGAAATAGTATATTGATACTACAGAAACAGATCAACTCCATTACTCTCTGCTCCATCTCCAATACAGCTTACCAAAATGCAAAAGGTTCTTGGCTATTTCTACTAGAGTCTCAGATATTTACTTGTAGTTTTTGGATGTCCTGCTCTTTGTATGAGCCCCAAGATAACACAGTCAGCTTTGGGCTCTTGCTCATTGATTCATAGTGTCATAAAATGATTTGGGCTGGAAGGGGCCTTTCAAGGTCATTTAGTCCAGCCCCCTGCCATGAGCAGGGACATCTTCACCCCCCCCCCTGCCATGAGCAGGGACATCTTCAACTACTTCAGGTTGCTCAGAGCCCTGTCCAGCCTGGCCTTGAATGTTTCCAGGGATCGGGCTTCTACCACCTCTCTGGGCAACCTGTGCCAGTGCTTCGCCACCCTCATTGTAAAAAATGTCTTCCTTATGTCTAGTCTGAGCCTATCTTCACTTAGTTTAGAACCATTACCCCTGTCCTATTGCAAAAGACCCTGCTAAAAAGTCCGTCCCCATCTTTCTTATAAGCCCCCTTTAAGTACTGAAAGAGCCTTCTCCTCTCCAGGTTAGACAACACCAACTCTCAACCTTTCCTTATATGGTCAGTGTTCCAGCACTGATCATCTTTGCAGTCCTGCTCTGGGCCCACTTGAGCAGGTCCATGTCTTTCTTATGCTGGGGGCCCCAGAGCTGGAGGCAGCACTGCAGGTGGGGTCTCACAAGAGTGGAGTAGAGGGGCAGAATCATCTCCCTTGTCCTGCTGCCCCCGCTGCTGGGGATGCAGCCCAGGATGTGATTGGCTTTCTAGGCCTCTATAGCACATCGCTGTCTCATATTCAGTTTTTCATCCATCAATACCCCCAAGTCCTTCTTCACAGGGCTGCTCTCAATCCACTCATTTCCCAGCCTGTATCCATGTTCGGGATTGCCCTGACTCAGGTGCAAAACCTTACACTTGACCTTGTTGAATTTCATGAGGTTCACATGGGCTGCAAAGTTACAAAATTTGACCTGTGGGTACATGTCTCTGTAGTCCATGTCTGGATATTGATGTGTTATATTATCTTCTGTCTTCCTGGTCATGCAAAGGAATTGCATGGTTGTTTTTTTCTTTTTCTCACAGACATATGTAAAGACTTTGACCCAGGATGTTTTCACCATGCAAGTTCCAAACAAATTCTACCTTTTCAAGTGGACCAAGAGCAGATTATATGGCAGAGAAACTACAAGGCAGATAGAGGACTGAAGTGAGAGCCTGCATCCAGAAAGACTATGAGGATGAATCTCAAGTCAGCTGACTACAGACTGGGTCTATCAGAAGTTCTTCTTGTTCTATGTATATAGGACAAAAAGGGACAGAAAAACAATTCTTAAGTGCTGGACAGTGCCAGAGCTGTTTCCAGCACCCAATGTGGTAGGGGATAAAGTCTCATGACCCTGCAGGAATTTCACCCACTGAAACTTTTTTCAATATTTTGGGCTACACCTTCAGTCACTAGAAAAGATGAGGTACTCTGGTTCCTCTTCCAATGACTGTGGCAAGTAGGGACTACACATATGTTCTCTGAAATAAGCCACGTGACTGTTGTTATTTTTCCCTCTATGATATAATAACCTCTGCAGATATAATCATTCCTTGTTCTTAATGTTCTTATATTAGGACAATTGACCTTGGCATTTACTGTTTATGAAAAATAAATGTGTTTCAACTGTTGAAGATTCCTACAATGCCTTAACTCTCTGTGTTTTTCTCGGTTCTCCTGAATTTTCATTCCATTTGAACCTCTTTGCTAACTTGAAAACAGATTAGAAGCTGACCTACTTCAGTGGACAAGAGGAATTACAGCTCTTAATAATCTATTCCAGACATATACATATATATCTTTATATATTTTTATATTCCATGTATTTTTCCATTTTTATGTTTTCAGGAAAGTACTTAATCACCGCAAAACTTGAATAACGAATGTAGAAATGTTTTTCAGACTTTCAGGTTCTTGTCCTCTCTAAGTGGTACTCAGTCTTCCACAGATGAAATTTCATCTTCTTCCTCTTTGCTCCTGCTCCAGGATTTGCTCCAGGCCTTGATTTTTTTCCCCTAACATGACTAACTTCCCCGTGGGTATTCCCTTGATTCTTATTACTGCCTTCTCAAAGAACGGCTCCCTCCACAGTGCCAGCTCTGACTGTGGTGGCTAATTCTTCTGTGCTTTGGTTCACTCATATTTAACCTGTAATATGGCAAATTTAGCTGGTTGAGACCTGAAGTCTACAGTTTCCCAAGTTTCAGGTAATGTAGGGTAGTCAGAACTATGCTACCCCACAGTTTTGCACTGGCACCAGTGATGGCAGTGTCTTGTACATACTGGATCTCCACAAAATTAAAGGGAATGAGAAATTCCCATCTTTTTTCTTAATTTCTTTCTTTAAAAATGGATATAATGGAATAGGTTGATACCTTATTGCTTGCTGACATGAAAAGTCAGTTTTTCAAAAATCATCATCTGCTTTCCCTATTTACAAAATTTCTTCTCCTTTCTTGCCCAAGCCAGCAAAGTAAGAGTGATACTATACTTTCTTTTAAATGTGAATTAATTATTCTTGGACAACAGGCAAGTAAGATGTTGCAAGTAGGTATTATTTTTAAAAATAGGCTAAACCAACTGACAACAGAAATCAAAATTCAATCATAAGAATTATTCTGTTAAATTATTCATATTGTTTATCCCTTCCTTTGTCCTCACTGACCCTTGAAGGAAAAGTTCTTCATAAAAAGGCTTACCTAATACCTACCCAATTATTTCTTAAATAGTGTTCTGGAATGTATTTCATGATCAGTTGTGGTTAGTGTTTTAATTAAACTTTTGCAGTGTATCTGCATGAAAATATAGCCAGAGAGACAGGCATGCTTGTTCTATGGGGGCTGATTGACAGAAGGGAACAGATTGACTTGGCGTGTTAGTAAGACTCATTAATCTTCTTCAAGTACACTCTGGGAAAACATGGAGTTCTCTCAACAAGATGTTACCAAAACAGAGTTTCTGTTTGAAGGTTGGAAAACTAGCAATACATGTGGAAGTTGTGAGTGAGTTGCTCTTACATGATGAAGAGTTGTAGTTTGGGGGGTTTGTCACTGTGTGTAATGTATTTTAATGTTTAGAGCGGGGTGATGCTTGTTTGGAAATAATCCATTTGAGTCTGAAGGTTTGTGCTCTGAGTACAAACCTGGAACCTAAACATTGAAATCATGCTATGAGTCTTGATCTACAGATTACTGTATTCATTTTATACTAGATAAACAAGAGGTTTCTTTAAAAGTAAAGTATATGTAATGTGCTTTCATACCTATCTATCTAATGTGCAAAAGTACAGAGCCGTAGGTGCCTTAGTTGTAGTACAACAGAAGGGCTTAAAGGAAGCTACAGGCACCTGGACATAGTCCTAAAGAATCAAATGATTTCACTTCGTACTTCTGATCAGCTTCTCAGTAGATGGACTTTTAACATCTCTCATATGTGACTTGTATTGAGACAATTTTTCATGTTTCTTATACTGAACACTTCTGGATTCTTAAATTAGTTAATAGCTAATATTTTAACCACAGGCTACATCTGACAATTCTCCACAATCTCCTCTTATAATTTTTTATTGCATCTACTAACGATGAATATATCATCTGGGAAAAAATGTCTTTTTAGCATAGAATGCAGAAAGTCATTCTAGCTCAGATATATTGAGGGGAGAGGGAAAATGAGGTATTTTGGGGGATATACATGCACAGGCACAATTATATTTATGGCATGCCCCTGAAATCTATTTCTAATCTGGATGCAAACAATGTAAAGACCGTAAACTTGAATGTCCATTTACTCCCACTAAACTTAACAGGATGTTTAATCCACGCCAGGATTCCCTCAAGACAGAAAAATACTCAAGAGCCCAGATAGGAGTGGCCATAAGGAGGAAATGAGGCTAAAGCTCTTTCCAGAAGTCTCCTTCCCACGTTATAAATTAAATTTATGTACATCACAGGCCAAAAAGCTCAGATGATCTGAAAAGGTGATTACAAGGAGGCTGTGGAACTGATGGGTTTTTCCTTATTTTTTTTTCATTGCATTTCCCTGAAAGTACAAAGGGGACCAAACTTACAGAAGTCCTTGCTATCTCAAACAAACAACTTAGTTCTCTGACATTTTTCTAGTTGTAAAATGAAGAACATTTTTTACTGATGCTGTAAATAGTACAGGCAAGTTACATGATATCAAAAACCGCATGAAACATGCAAAGCAGCATCAGCATCTGCTTTGCATACAATATATTGTAAAAAGGAGATTCTACTGCTTTCTTACAGGAGAGATTTTTATGTACATTCATTGTATTTGCAGAGTTTTCTTTTCCAATGCGGTGTCAATTGAATGGTTATACACTATAAATCTTAGGAGGCATACAAACACATACAGAAATAATACAGACGGCAATACACTTAAGCATGGGCTATGTATATTGGACTAAAATTGGACATTGTTAATAGAGGTTTCCTGGTAACAGAACTGCTGTAATATGAATTTTTATTCAAATTTGGTTTAGCAGGCATGTTCAGGGTGTCATGCTCAGTACTGAAATGTAAAGCTGACAGCAAGATACAATGCACAATAATACTGCATGTTTCCAAGGGAGAACTCTTCTGTGTCTTCCTTGGTCCTCTCCTAGTATAGCTGTCTGCAGTTCTTTACTTTTTCAAAATTAGGCTCATGAATATATGTCCCCCCAAGAGGGGTAAATGTCATCAGTATGAATTTTAGAAATCAGCAAAAAAACCCAAAGACATTTTCAGTGATGTTCATCAATGTTGGCTGCTTCCTTTTGGGATGTTCAGTAGGTTATTACATCCTGCACTTTCAAAGACCATCAAAGGTCTTCAGCCATCTGGAATCAGCAGGCCTGTGTAGGTACTCATTTCTTTTGAAAATTAAGTCCATGGTTTCAGCTGAGCATCCAAACAGCAAAAGTCATATGTATTGGAAAGTGGCTTGTTTGGCTTGTTTGCCAGTGAGAAATGGATGATACTAAAGGAGTTCCTAAATAGATTTAGTTAGAACTTTCTGGAAAACATTTGGAAAAATACACAGTTTAATTGATCCTAAATCTTTACACAGATTTACCTGTTAAGTTTTGCTGAAGTGAGTTTTACAGATTTTCAATACAGAATCCCAGAAGGGCAGGGGCTGGAAGGGACCTCTGGAGATCATCCAGCCCAGCCCCTGCCAGAGCAGGGTCACCCAGAGCAGGTTGCACAGGAACGCGTCCAGGTGGGTTTTGAAAACCTCCACATCTCATGCCAATGACTATTTCTCTATGCTAGAGTAGACATCAAAATCAGAGAAGTTATTAAGAAACTGATCATTGCCATCCAGGCAGCTTTACCACTGTTAGACAGTAAAACAATATTGTGTCTATCTTGTCTGGCCCATGCTAGTGTCTAGCCATAAGTCCAATGTTCAGCTGTTTGAGTTTTCCCCTGCCACCTCTCACTCATTTTTACCCTGCATGCTGGATCATTCCCTTCCTGCCCTCCCCTTTCTCCCATGTGCTACTTCACCTTGGATTTCTTCCTTTGATACTTCAATGTTAGTGTCTAGACCTCTCCACTACAAAGCAGATAGCTTTGAATTAGTTGTGCGACATTGAGCCAACACCTCCAACCCTCATATCATACCAGATAAGACTCCTTTGAAACACAAGATCAAGAGTTAGTTAGACAGGGGTGTGTTTCTACAGATCTCAGATTCAGAAACTTGCAAACTCTCTGTGAGGCCTGTTCATATGCGCTCAAATAACAAGGGATTTTGGTACCATTGAGATAAACAGCTTCAGTTAAGTTTGATGAAGTCTGAGCTGGAGCACAAAAATCCCCCAGTATTTGGAAATTTCTGTATTCATAACCCAGTGACATTTCAGGAACCAGCAAAATTCTGTACTTCTGGAATTAGAAGCTTTATTTGAACATGCTTAAGAGAGATTTCAGCTTGGACCTTCGTTCAGCTTTTGAGCTGTTCTTGAGAAATTTCTGTCCAAGGTTTCAGACCAGTACTCTGTCCTTACCCTTCATTCACCTCCCCGGTCTTCTGTACACCCTGGGAAGCACAGATGGGAGCAAAGAAAACAAGCTAAAAGTTCATGTTAACACCTTAATCCATATCCACACTGACTGAAGATTGAAGAAGAAAACAGTACCTCTAATGGGGTACCACAATGAAAATCACATAAACACAAGGGTGAAGGCCACTAGAGAAAGAATTTCTTAAATTATGAGTATTTCATGCTTAGACCATTTCAGAACCTGAGATAAATGGGGATAAGATCACAGAAGAGACACACTTTTTGGTGACACTCCAAGAAAGGTAACCATGAAGCTTCAGGCACAAGTACTACAGCTAAAATCCTTCAGAACAGAAGTTGACACTGATACCAATCAGTGAAAAAAATATTAAAACCAATGAAAAATAATATTCCAATCTAGGGCACCTGGTGCTGTTAATGCGGCCAAAATAGTTTCAGAAGCACCAAAGCTGCTTATGCAAAAACATTTATCTGAGAAATTGTTGCTGAGTTCTTATACAATTTTCATAGATTGGCAGTAGAGGCTGTTATGTTAATTCAGAAAGTGCACAGTAATGGTTTAGTTATTACCAAATAATTCCTGTATTGCTAATTACATGGAGCATTTTGAATAAATTATTCATATACAGTTTAACCTTTTTAAAACAAATGTTTTAATCTGTTTTTTACCTGTTGTATGTAGCCTCTGGTTATTTTCAAGTTCATACTTCCAGAGTAAATAATATTGATGCTAGTAACTTTCATGGGCTATTTTGGGGAAGAATACTTCAAATATCCATTTTTTTCCCTATGTATGCTAAATTGTAGCACAGACTATACAGTAAGTAGATTGAGCAATAAAACTGACTGTAAATTAATAAAATGTTGTCTTTGTCACAATGATGGATCATGCACAGTCAAAGATCTGACACATTACGGGTTAAGAGGGACGATTCCTTCACCTTACTTGCTCTGTTTTTCAAAATTCATATGACAATTTTCCTAGAAAATCTCTAAACTGTTGGTTGGTAGACTTGGCAAGTCTGTTTTCACTTGACATTTGAATTGTAGCTGAGGTATTATGAAAAGCTGCCTACCTGTCTAGGTGCTGAGCACTTTTGCAATGCAGTATAAATTATTTTACAGGATTACCAATGATTTATATGTGTTTTTCCTAGTCTTCTGAGTTTTGCTAAGATTAGACTTTCAGTTATTATTTATTTCCACATCTCTGCAAAGATAAAAAGTGAATTATTCATTTCTGTGTCATAGACTCATGTGGTTGGGAGGGATCTCAGAGGCCATCTCATCTATCCCCTTGACCTAAGAGGCATCAACAGCAGATGTGTTAGTCCTGACAGATGCTTCTTTAAGGTCTTCTCATAGATTTCCAGTGATGGAGTCATCACAACTTCCCGGACAGTCTGCTTGACATTTCCCTATCCACACTGTTCAAAAGAGGCTTTGTTTGTTTGGGTTTTTAACCTAATGTCTTTGCTTTGATTGAAACCCATTATTTCTAATCCTTTCCAGCACTGGCCTGAGGAATAAATTGCTCCCCTTCACACTGCAGCAGTCATTTCTGTGTCTGAAAACTGCTACCATTCCCACAGCAGGTTATTAATTTCTTTCACTCATTTCTCATAGACCATGTTTCCTTATTCTTCTGAAGGTTCTCTAGCGTGACCCAAGCCCTACGAGCAAAATGGGGACACTGGGTGGAATTTTAACTTCACTAGAACTTCATTCCAGTTTCTTTGATGTAGATGACTACAGCTGAGCAAGGCTCACAGGCTCCTTTTATACTCATCAGAGAGCTCGTCACCTCCTTAAAATCAGCAGCGTTCAGGGCACAAATGGTTTCATTACAAAGTGGACACTTGCTTTTGGCCAGATGAATTGCATCCTGAACTCCAACCTCTGTATTGGGGAAGACTCATTTGTGTACAGTAGATGTGTAGACAGGTGATCTTGTAGATGCCGGAATAAGGTGATACAAATGCTGGAACAGTGATTTCAGAGATAATTGCTTTTAGTTGTGTGCTGCTCCCATGTAGCCATCCAATACCCATACAGATAGCATAGGCTTATCCCATCTGGGTTATCCCATCTGGTCTCCACCTTCCTCTTCAGAAAGGGATGAGTCTCATACAGCTCCTCTGTGTCATCTGTCTATCCCATACAGAGGTCTCAGGTGTCCCAGGGTGTCTAAAATGTCACTACTTGCCAATGTTTAGGCAACTGAATCCTTTTGTGTCTTGCAGGTTATGCTCTTCCTTGTATTTCCCACTGTAACACAGGCCCATTTTGAGACACTGTAAAAGCCAGTTCCTTCTCCATGGAAAAGCTACACAACCAATTATTCTTCGTGCTACACTGTCCTGGTTTAATCCCAGCTGACAACTAAGCACCACACAGCCACTTGCTTGCTCCACCACAGTGGAAGGAGAGAATCAGTAGAGTAAAAGTGAGAAAACTCCTGGGTTGAGATCAAGGCAGTTTAACAGGTGAAGCAAAAGCCGCGCACGCCAGCAAAGCCAAACAAGGGATTCATTCTCTGCTTCCCATGGGCAGGCAGGTGCTCAGCCATCTCCAGGAAAGCCGGGCTCCGTCACGTGTGGCGGTTACTTGGGAAGACAAACACCATCACTCCGAACATCCCCCCTTCCTTTTTCTTACCCAGCTTTATATGCTGAGCATGACGTCATATGGGATGTCACATCCCTGGGGTCAGTTGGGGTCAGCTGTCCCGGCTGTGTCCCCTCCCAGCTCCTTGTGCCCCCCGGGCTCCTCACTGGTGGCGTGGGGTGAGGAGCAGAAAGGCCTTGGCTCTGTGTCAGCAGTAACAAAAACAACTCTGCATTGCCAACACTTCTTCCAGCACAAATCCAAACCAGCCCCATAGTAGCTGGTATGAAGAAAACTAACTCCATCCCAGCCAAAACCAGCACATATACACCTATGCATGTGATTTTTCTATTACATGTGTCTTATGTCAATCTAAATATATGTGGGAGTCTAAATAAATGTACTTCTGTTACATCTGCCTTTGAATGTGTGTACATTTTAGTATACCCTTCCTGAACTCTCTGCAAATTTATTCTCCAGAACTCTAGACCTTGCTCCAATATCTGTGCTTCACAGTTTGGTGACACAAAGATCTTCTACCAGTCACATGCAAAAAGGTGATGGATTTCAGAAAGTCCATGGGGATCAGGACATCTAGGGTCTCATCCAACCTCATTCAGCAATTTCAGTCTTAGACAAATCTCTTTCTTTGTTTCCCTTTTTATCTCCATCCTGTCATACCTCCGGAACAAAGAATATCTCTTCCTTTGAGTTTTAGTCTCTGCTGGGACTTCTAAGTGCTATTGGAAACCAATTAATAATAATATATAATGCTTATAATAAACCTGACATGTGCAGAGAGAAAAGCTACTCATTTTTATTTCTGAGCATGCTAGATATAAGCCCAACTGTATCCTACATCAGGAATATTTTTGTACCAGAGGGAGAATATCTGGCCCGTTTGAAGGAAAAGTGAGTTTTGCAGACACCATTTGAACTGCAATCTATTATTAAACCCAGTAAGAGCAAGGTGTGATGGTAGGGTGTGCTGTACCAGGTTTCTTATCAGATAACTGTAGAATTAGTCACGGAGGGGACTTTTCTTAGTTTTTAGAGGATTTTCTTATGGATTGTACCTCTGTCTAGTCTGCCAATATAGTATTCATTTCTCGTAAGTCTGGAGTTCATGTTGTGTCATTGCTTGTGTCTACCTGTGCTAGATCTAACGGCTAGGAAGCATTTTCTGATATTCAGTTTAGAGTTTCCTTTATTCATACAAATACCCTGTTAGAGCTTCATTTTAAAGGCTTATCTATGTCATAGAAACTAATGCACTTTTCATTTTCTGGTATTTGGTATTAAATGCAGATAGCAATCTTTGCATTTTTTTGTGGAAAAGGTTATTATTTTTCTTTTTGTCACATGGATGTCTGTAAGTAACATGTAAAATTATCTCTACTCTTCTCTTGTAGAATTGTAGACACATAGTGCTTGACTGCAAAGCTCTGTAATTTTCATGTTGTGGGTTGTTTTTTTTTTTTTTTAATACCCTGCATTTAAAGTTTCACATCTGCAGATCTGAAGAGGAGGATGTAAAATGAAAAGCACACAGTGTTCTCAGGAAAACAAAAGAGAAGTGGGTGGTTTTAGATAAAACGATTGCCTTGTACCTCTGACACTGATTATTTTGTTTGGTGGTGCATAAGGCTCTAAAGGAGAGAGTCCATTTGGGAGAGACATTCGCACTCTGAAATTGCCTGTTACAATGGGATACGGGTTAGTCTTTGGCTGAAGAAAGAATTCAGATAAATTCAGACAGAAATGAATGTTCAATGTTAAACAAAGAATACTGCATTCCTGAATGGATGTTAAATGATGTGTCAGGCAGCTCTAAAGCATACCCTTTAAAATGAAAAGATAGTATTGCCTCCATGTCCTACTTGCTTATTTGCAGTGAAGTATCGGTGACAAAATATGGATTGTTTCTCTGATTCTATCCAAAACAAGGCTTTGATAATCCACAGCTGCCAGGCAAACTAAACCCCAGGTATTATCACCAGACAGACAAACTTTCAACTTGAGACATAATTTACACCAAATTCATGGTCAAAACATTTATAACTGACCTGGGCATAGACACAATGATTACTAGAACCCAAGATATTGTTCAAGTAAGAGTAATTTTTTTTATTTCTTCTATCTTTCAATCCAGACTTTGAAAGGCACCTTTTTCTATATAAATTACAAGGATTTGTCCGAGAAGAGGTGGGTATTTCTGTGTGGAAATGAGGAATTATGAGATTTCACTATAGTAAACCTAAAGGGAATACATTTTTTTCTTACAGGTCAGTGAAAACAAGGTTAGTAGAACTTCTTGTTGAATAACCAAAAAGCAATATACTGTACATCCATGTAAATCTTGTCTGATTCAATATTTGCTTTAATTAGGCTTACTACAGCACTTGCAAGGGCTAGTGATCCCTTTAGAGAACTAGCATTTCAGATAAGGATTCCACTGAAAGACTTGATGCACTTGTCAATTAAAAAAAGCCCTCCCCCATCTTCTTCTGCCTTCCTTGTAATGAAAAAAAAAAGAAAGAAAAAGAAAGAAAAAGCAGATTTTAAGCATTAAAATAATACTTTCATCATTAAGTACTAATGAAAAATAATTCAAAGCATGGTATTCCATACTTTTTCAGAAACAGAGAGGTTACACAGTTTAATCTAAGTTATATGCCATATTAAAGAAAGGGTCAGGACTGGAATGTAGGAAGTTTATTTATTTTTTTTTTTAATCCTTGGAATATATGTATAAGTGTCATCTCATAGTTAAGAATAGCATTAGAAAAACCTACTGCAGGTTTTTGGGTTTTGTTTTTGGTTTTGTTTTTTTTATCATTCTAAATGGGTGGTGTTAAGGATAATTTAGACAAAAAGGCAATGCTTCCAATTTGTGGAAAAATCCTTATTCTTCTGAAAAAGGCTGAATGGGTCTGAAAATGTTTTATGCCAGAATTTTCTGCAGCATAGAAGCTCTCGAGAGGCATTGAAATTGGCAGCCTGACTATGTGTCTTTCTACAAGGATATCAGGTTTACAGGACTGCAGCAAGGATTTCATAAGCTCCCTGGTTTCGGGGCAAATCTCCCAGGACGACTACCCCAGAAGTGAGGATCTCACACCTCCACAAGGTCTGGCTTTAGGTGCAATTCTGCCTCACAGCTAAACCACCGTCAGAGGTGTCTCAGAGGGCTGCATCTGGGCTAAGATATCTAATTTCTTTTTGTTAGCTTTGTCCAAAAATTTCCAATCACTACTAGAATAAAACAAACATTTCCTCTTCTTGATTTTAAGAGGACAACTGAATAAATATTGAAAACATCTATTAAGCTCTCTTTCAAAGGTTCCCATTCCATCAGAGCCTAATAAAATAGCCTTCAGATGTTAGAGCTTCAAATGAGACAATAAACTTCACCATGTTGATTTTTTTTTAGGCTCTTTTCAGATCATTCCTGGGGTAAGACTTTTAAACATTTCCTCTTCTTGATTTTAAGAGGACAACTGAATAAATATTGAAAACATCTATTAAGCTCTCTTTCAAAGGTTCCCATTCCATCAGAGCCTAATAAAATAGCCTTCAGATGTTAGAGCTTCAAATGAGACAATAAACTTCACCATGTTGATTTTTTTTTAGGCTCTTTTCAGATCATTCCTGGGGTAAGACTTTTAACATCCATAGTTTCAATACCAGGCAGCAAAGAGTAAAATCAATGGATGTGGGTTTCTAACATTTCCAAAGCATTCCCCAGGAAATATATATCCTGCTAGGTAATTATCTGTGCTTCTTTTGGGGTGAGTAAAGATTCTGCATTGGAATTAAAATCCTTACCCCTCTAGATATGCAGATTTTTACAGGTCTGACATTGAAAAGTATCTTTCGGGTATGTTCCTTTTCACATTCCACTTTCTAAGCACACTGTTAGAAACACTGAGAGACTGGAGTTTCTCCTGGTGGTCTCAGGCAAAGAAAACACCATAGACATTGTTTGTCCGGTCTTTGTCACTGTTGACTCATAGTGGAAACCAGGCAAAGCAATGGAGCCAGAAAAAAATTACTACATCGCTCAAAGTCATTTATAGTGGCTTCAAGAAAATCTATTTAAAGGTTTCTTTAAAGTTTGGAGGCTGAAAAAAAGAGATCACTGTGAATCAAAAAAAAAAAAAAAAAAAAAAGGAAAAAGTGTAATAAGTCAATAGAAACAAACAGAGATAACAGCTCAAAATGAGAAAAGAAAGAAGGATATTGCTTATTTTCAGTGTATTAAAGGAACGGTAAACCTGAAGTGGAAAAGTTCAGGAAAAAATCATGAAAGCAGAAAAAGAAACCATAAAATGATGAAGAAAAATAAAACCAAACAATGTTGTAATAATTCCAAGCATCTTATTTACCGGAAAGTGGTTGTAAATATGCCTTCCATATGCTTATAAATATTAATGTTACATATTGAACATATCATAAACAGGCAAGCAAAGAAAAGAATTTAGCTTTAATGTGATTGTGATTTTCTAAACTGTGCCACTTTTTAATATTGACATAATACACCAGGAATCTAATTGAGCATGAAACTTAAGCAGATGCTGAAATTTAAGCATTTCAAGAATCCCATTCACTGCCGCAGGCGATTAAGGCAAGTATATGCTTAACTGTATTGCTGGATTTGGGTTTCTGGACACAGGTTAACTTGCAGTGCCTATAAAAGAAGATATTGTTTTAAATAACACCAGTTTCTCTCAATCAAAGTCTTTCTATAACAGTATAGGTTTCTATGCAAATATTCGGCGTCTCTTTTCAACTGAATCTCTTCTCCTATTACTTGATTTTAACTGAAAATGAAAGCCAGCTTTTCAGGATAGACTATTTTTTAACTGGGATGCATCGTATGGTCCCACTGCTATTCTGTTTGCAAAATTCTTAATTAAGAATATAGATTTACAGGATAAAACTGCTGTAGGAAGGGAACATTTTCAACACCACACGCTGAAAATTAATGAGGATAGGAGGTTGAATTGAAGGGATGGGGCTTGGAAAATGTAGAGCAAAATTTCACATGCACAGGATTATTACTCCAGTACATCCACTAATTAATCATAAAAACCAAGGTGATGGCAAATACCAGATTTCCTAGTCTGTGTTCTTGTTTGCTAGTGGATATCTTCTTAAATCCTGCTTGTATTATGACTTCTTTGACACAGCACTCAGACAGGGATAGATCAGCGACATCAGTGCCAAATTGCACAATTAATCTAAGGTGACCTGAGTAATTCAGCTAAATGAGGCATGATCTGAATATGACAAGGTAGAAGGCATGCGGAAAAAGAGAGCAGAGCACAAAAGGAGAGGGTCTTAGCTCAAAATAAGACGCAAAGATTCTGGTTCACTAGTTCCCTGCACTTTTTATATTTATTTGCATGTCTGTACAAAGTGGATGCTACATGATACAAAAGAACAAGTAAATGAAAATGCATCTCAGTGGTAATGTTCAGTGGTAAAGTAGGACAGCGCTGTAATTTAACACACAGGGACAAGGCTATGCTAAAAAGCAGCCAAAAAATGTGCACTCCAGCAGCACTCTCTCTGCTCTCTCAGACCTCTTCACTGTAACTTCAAGCCTGACTCTCACAGATTTGTATAAAGATGACAGTCAATTGAATTTCCTTTTCAACAGCCCTAATAGCTCGTCGTCTTCATGTCGTTTTTTTTTTTTTTTTTTTTTTTTCCTGATTCATTTGTGTCATTCCATGGTACATTTTCTCCAGATGAAAAACCTGTATAAGACTTTCTTACCCCATCATGCCCCGGGCACCTCCAGCCCATGTCTCGCCAGAATAATTCAATACTTCTGTTCTACCAATGCTGCTTTTGCAGAGCTGCACCATAACTCAGATTTCTGAAATGAAGTGAGTTAAAAAAAAAAAAAAAAAAAAAGGAAGGGAAAAAAAAAAAAAGAAAAAATAAAAAAAGAAAGCACAACAGTTCCACAGTTGTGTAGAGAGAAATGTGACACATGGGAAGGAATAAGGAACTTGGAGCACAGAATTTAGTGGAAACTGGGGAATAAAGCAGAAAATCTTCAAGCTCTTGTGAAACCACAACCTAAGAGGGTAATGTATAGGCCAAATAGCAAAAGAAAAAGCAGTGTTGAATGACAACTAACTTGATTCAATTATAGGTAGAGTTTAGCGAGCTGTCTAAAATCTGTAAAAAAGAAATAGAAGAGTCTGATTTTGTGAATCACAGCATCCTAATAAAAAGATCATCATTCGTCCTTCTTGATTCAATTATAGGTAGAGTTTAGCGAGCTGTCTAAAATCTGTAAAAAAGAAATAGAAGAGTCTGATTTTGTGAATCACAGCGTCCTAATAAAAAATCATCGTTCGTCCTTCTACCAATGCAGTGTTCAGAGGAATGAATAATCCCCTGGGTTTTTCTGCAACAGGAGCAGGCATGGCTAAAGCACCAACGTTATATACCTTTGATGACGCTGGGACATCTTTCAGACCATTGTTTGGTTTTATACCATTGCTATTAGGATCACAGTTTAGTTCAGAGTAATTTTAAAGGTATTCTTAGCTCTTTCCTACATCTCTCCAATAAATCTTATCTGCTGGCTCTGTGGAGGAGGGGGTGGTATAGCAGACTATTGTAAGAGCTGTTTGCTTTACGAGCCAAGGTAAAATTTGCACAGTTATAGTCCATCCAGCTGCTAGAAACGTGCCTTTTTTCACATGCAACTCAGTAAGTCTTTTTTACAATTTTTTTTATTTTATTATTTTATGAAGAGAGCTTTTGCAGTCCATAATAAGCTACTACCAGAATCAATTAAACATGGAACAGTAAAACTGCAGAATAAAGGACAGAAGCCTTTCACGATACAGTATGTTCAATTAATTATTCCACTGCGAATTAGAGGCAATTAAGATTGAAATCTTTTTCATTGATTTGTGCTAGTTTATCTGTGATTGAGCCAGAGATGAATTGCATAAAAAGACAGAAAGAAGGAGGAGAGAAACAACTTGTAAGAAACATTTAGCTTATTTGGATTTGTTTAAGGTCAGAAACCATGCTAGATATTTCTCAGATTTGAGAATTGAAGCAGAGGGTGGGAATGGCTGGGGTGAAGAAGACAACTAGCTCTTAATTTCAGAATTTCAGTGTATAGGACAGGAGTAGGCCTGGACAAATACTGTGTGGTTCTGGTAGAGCTTTGCGCTCTGTTCTGGGGACCACGAGGGTCATAACCATTTCCTGCAAATACTCAGGGGGAACATCTGGGCTTTTAAAGTGCACTTTTCTGTGTGGTATTTAAATGTCTTTAAGACAGCTGTGATGGAAGCAGCTCATCTGCAATTTGAATCTCGGACTTTTTGATTAAAGTTAAAATCATATGCCTAAATTGCTGAGCTGGAAGGAAGGAGACCGCAAGACCTATGTTAGAAAAAGTTTAAAATAGTCCAGAAGTGTAGCTAATACCGTCTAACATGTTTTCCTGCCAGAAACATTCTGTTTCACAGCTTAATTACCTCTGACCAGTTCACAAATCTCCTAGTTGCACAGCTTGTGAAGAGACAGTTCTTTCACCATATACTTTCCATTTGGTGCGGTATAGTTTATTCAACTATCCCGATCCAGCTCTCAAGCTGGAAGTAGAAAGCAAGGTCACGATGTTGCAAAATACATGTGCAAAGGCAATCCTTGAGACATTTATTCTGCAATGGGTAAAGGCTTTACTAAGTCCAGGTAAACAACATCCACAGCCTTTCCCTCATCCACCAAGCAGGTCACCTTGTCAAAGTACTGATAATAAAATACACCATTCTGGTATGGCTTTTTGTGGACTGTGAAAAGCTTTGAATGCGATGGGAATTGCTACATTTCCAAACTTTGCTGCCTCTGAAAAGACACTAATGCCAGAGTGTCGTGGTTTAACCCCAAACAGTAA
>KL262498.1:0-23614 GCA_000699545.1 Podiceps cristatus | reverse complement strand
CAGGAATAACACTCTAGTAATACATTAAGAAACAACATCTGGCAAATACCCATGCTAAAACTTCAAGCACTGCAGTGTTAATTGTAGTGTTGCTCCCAAATTATTAGCACTTTGAGTTTGCATTTATGGCTTTAAACCAGGAGGTACTTCATATTTATCAGGATCATACTAGTGGACTTTTTGAAAGATCATGTGTGAAGGGCAGATATTAAATCCTTTGGGATAAAAAATAAAGAGAGGGACTGGGAAAACAGTGTTTCAAAGCGTAAGCAAGAAATCTTTTACATTATGGCAAGAAGACACCTCTTGGAACACATTTGAGGTGTGTATAAATGCTCATTTTCTTTCATTCTCCAGATCTAAACACCACCATGAAAAGTATGACAAAAAAGGAGTGGAACATATATTTAAGGAAATTCTATTAATAACAGCTCTAGAATCCTTACAATTTCTCCTCTGGCTTCTTCACATGTATCTGTTGCTTTTTTGTTTGAGTGGAAGATTATTTTTTCTTAGCTCTGCTTTTAAGCATTGGCCTGATAAGACTATGATGAAACACTTCTGGTTTCATGTTCTAAGAACTAGAAATAAAATTAAGACCTTGCCCAAAGAAGTAGCACTACTGATTTTAAAGGGAAAAAAATGAATCTATTTGTCTTCCCTGCATATTAATTGAAAACAATGTGGTGGGGTAAAAAAGAATGTGTCATCCCAGAAAGAAGAGATACAGGTGGATAAAGCATTTGTTCTTGTAATCAAATACATGAAGCTCCAGCAATCAATTAAAATAGTCCTGTGTAGTATTCTACATTCAGTCAGTGGTCTAGAAAGTAAACAGATAGAAGCAAAATTGAAGAAAAAAATCTGAAAGAATGTTTTTTGGCAGGAAACAGTTTCCAGGAATGCATCAGTCTGACCACATCTCTTTAAAAACAATTGCATTAAGTGTCTTGATAAGGCTTAATGGAATGCAAGAGTTTGATTACAATATAAAAAGTTGAAGTTAAAAGGAAACATACTGAATGGCTCAAAATAAACATTGTGTTTCATGCAGGATGGAAATTCTGAGACTTAAACCTTGGTTCTTACCTGCTGAAATACTAGACTCACTTTTGTCATCTGGCATGATATATGTGTCTTTATTTTATTCTTTCTCGGTGTTATACTGTTCCTGAAATTTTGCCTTACAACCAAACAGAGAAGTGAAGCTCCAAGTAGACTCTTTCTTCATTTCATCTTGTAGATCTAATGACTACTTGTGACTTTTCTTGTGATTTTCTAGAATGTGGGAAATGTGGGAAATGCAGAACTCTGGCATGCAGAGTTCTGCAAAGTAGAGGAATGAGACATCATCAGACTTTCTAAACTTCATATTTTCAAATAAAGTATACAGCTCTATAAATGGATCATGATAAATCATACATTTCACAATCTTAATGAAAATTTACTTTTCAAAATGTAAAAAAATGGGATCAAGAGGGTATATCAATAAAACATTTCCCACATCTTAAGTAAAGAAGTAAAATTTAACACTTCAAATGCAATGGAATTTTTTTAAAATTACTCTGCTTCTTAGCAAATATCTGTAAAAACGATTTCCAGTAATGAAAAATGACCTACTGTGAAATATTAATGAAGAATTTAATACTGTGGCCCATTAAAGTGCATGGCAAAATTCCCACTAACTTTGTCTGAGGTTGGAATTTTGTCCTTTGTTAACAAAGCTCAAGGAGAAGTTCGTTACATCAAATAGAAACTATTGATTTTATCAGGACAATTTAATCGTATTTCTCAAATTAAGACAAAATTCTAACTGTGGATAAAGAAAATGGAAAGCAGATGGGGTTAACTGTTGTAAGTAGAGTGAGATTTAACTCACACACTGCCCATACAATATCATAGATCTAGCTTATACTTTAAATATAGAATGAATCTTGACTTTTCACGAAAGGTTAACATACCTAAGCCTGCATAGGCAAAATGGTCAGACCTTCATTACTCTGCTTCACAATAAGATTCTCCTAACACAGTATGACTCTTCTAAATTTGTAATTTGTAAATTAATAAATACCAATTTGAGTTTTGCAGATGCAGAATCTTGCACTGGGAAAATGATTGATTTAAAAGCTGTACCAATGTATTTTTTGTTCTGAAGAGTTTGTTCTCAAATAATTACTTTGAGACTTTAAATCTTGGGCTGTTTTAATCTCTGCTGCGCTACTTTCTTATGTGTACTACCACAGACTCTGACCCACTCCAGACTTTTACTAGTATAAGTATCTCTGAATTTTAAAAGCAAATGTATTTTCTTTCTTTCTAGTAGCATCACTAAGGCTTACACTATAAGAAATGATACCATTAAAAGCAAGCCCAGGCTGCTACGCCATGCAGAACTAGGTTAAATCAAGAAGTGTACTGCTGCCACCACCTATCGGTTATCTGTTTAGGTGTAAAAAACAAATCATTTAGAGAACAGTGCTGAAGCTAATTAAAAAAACAAGCAAACACAACAGAAGAATTAATAAAAAACATTAAGTTAAAAATCTCAAATTCAAGTCATTAATTGAGAGCATTTAAGCATATGCACAGGAATGAGAAACAAACCTGTCCAGCTCTTTGAACTTATCACTAGGAAGATTACTTCACAGGAGCTGAAACAGCTGACAGAGAAATGGATCCCTAATCTGGTAACATAAATAAACTAATTTCTGACAATCCATTTCAAGGACTTAATCTAAATTGCCAAGGTAATTAGCCTTGTTTACTGAGGTTTGCCCTATTAACTTTATCTGGCATTCTAAGAAGGCAAAATATTTCCAGTATCAGGAAATACATAAGCACGCTAAATACATTTACTCCCCTACTATGCACCACTGTATGATGCTGAAGCTATAATAAAGAAAAGAATTAGATGTGTGTCAAGATGAAAACATTGGCCGGGAAGACCAAGAAGTCTGTGGTCTAGTTCAAGTAAATAGCACTTTGTACAGATCAACAGCATCTAGCACGGCCAGGACACTGGGACGACCTGGACAGGATTTGCCTGTGCAAGATGGATGGATCAGGGATGCTGTTTACACTGTCTGCACCCTGCAGACTGGCAAATACTAATAAGCCAGTTCTGAAGGAGTGCAGGCTACTCTTTATATAATGTGATGGCAAATACTGCATTTGGCAAGAAATTCAGTAGGGTGCTTTCCAAGCTTAAAAGGGCTTTCTGGGACTGTTTCTGACCCCATTCAATTCAATTCTCTGTAGCGTGGCTTCCTTCCAGGAGTTTCAACATGCCATTCATTCAGGGAAATGCACTTTAAGTCAATGGTCGGTTTGCCTGCATAAGAAGTATGAGTTCTGTCTCTATTACCAATTAATCTTTGGAAGTCAGCTAGTGTGCAATTTATTTTAAAGCTAAAGTTACGTTCTAACAGTCCACTTGGACAGTACACACATAGGAGTAGTGATATTTTGTCAGAACTCTAAGACTAGGCTCCAGATGAGGGGGTTGGGGTTTTTGAAATCTAAAATCCAGAATTATATTGAAAGGAAATTGTACTATATTCATCCTATCATTACTTATGAATTTAAGCATGCATAAATACTTTTACATTGTATTTTTAAATTTTAACAGATACAGATAAGAATTAGAAGTGTTGACTTGTCAATGATCAATGTATAAATATAAAAGAATTTGGTATTTTCTGGTTATTGCAGTTTGCTTTGGTTTAGTATTTATAAAGTGCTTTCTGTCTTGAAAGGACATTATACCAGGGACACCTGAGTGAACAGTAAAGCAGCATGGGTGAGGAAGTAGGATTTCAACAAAACACAATGCATGTGCCTATCTTTCCCAGCTCAGTTTATGGGGCTTCTTTCAATTAATCCTGAAATCACTTGCTGAATCAGGGTCTGACTGCACACAAGACATAATGGATAACAAAGGGCAGGAAACTCTGTCACAGTGACTTGTTCACGAACACGCGAGGAATGGGAATCATTCTAAATAAAGACCTAGACCAGGATGAGCTTACTGAACTGAAATAACTGGGATCATTTGTGGCAGAAGCTGATTCTTTGTGTCAAGAGGTTCTCAGACTCTGGCCCAAATAGTTCAGACGCTGTCTTAACAAAGGGTGCAACTGAGCACCTCCCATTCACACTGAGCAACTGCTCTTGGGAACCCCACCACCCCAGGAACGGGAGTCCAGTTCGAGGAGGGGGTTTGCAGTCTCACCCAAACAAATGAATAAAAGTCTGCCTGCTTGCAGATAATTCCTGAGCAGAAAACAGAGCTAGATTTGTCATGTAGGAGCATTCACTCTGAATCATTCACTCCGCTCTCCACTTGAAACAAACCTTCTCTTTGTGTAATTGTAATGCTTCCTAATTACTTATGACTGACCAATTATTTAAGTGTTAGTTAATACTATATATAGTCAACCTGCTTGCATTTTGTGTCACACGAGGATTCTCATTTTATGTACTGTACTTCTCCATTTCCTTTTAATGATGCCAAGTAAATTAACATCACGGTTTCTGCCTGCTAGTTTGCTCAAACAGACATGTCTTCTTAGATATCTTTTAAACCAGTTCTGACATTTTAATGGGATATAATTATTATAATGAGAAATCCATTATAGAGACGAGATTGAGGTCATATTAGGAAAATATTCCCTCCTTTGTTATTGTATGCAATGAAGTCTGTTGATCTTTTAAAACAGACTAAGATTTCTAAAAACTAAACTAAAATGTTTATGCAAGTAAAACAAAGTAAATGTAGTGTGGAAGCATTTCTGTTTATATAGATCTAAGGCAAAACATTTTATGTGTATGTTCACAGTGACTTTGAGAAACTCCTAATGCTATTCTGCAGGTATACAGTCCTTTGAGAAAAAATGGAGGAGCTCTGAATTCCCCCTTTAATCTATCCTGTGTTCTATTTTGTACATCTGTCAAACCACATAACATTTCTTATGTAATATAGGCCTATAGAAAGCATTTTTTATTTCCAGCTGGCATATTTCTAAATTCAAACGTTCAGACATAATTTAGTTATTTTTCCCCTATATGTGGATTGTTTATTTACTTTAAAAACTTGCACAGAAAATGTAACTGTACACTAAACCATTAGTATTCTGTTGGGAAGATTTGTGGTTTGTGTTGAAGGCAGTTCACAATAAACTCAAGGTCTTAATACTCCTTTGAGGCTTCTGAAGCCCCATGGCAACTCTTGAAAAGACTTTTATTTCTTCAGCATATGTAAATTGGATAGGGTGAAGTCAATGTGATTTAAAGCTAACATCTCTTCAAGAACTCAGATGAGACAAAGGTTTTATTAAATGAAATAGTAGAGGAAATTGAAGTTCCACATTTCAATGTAATGTGATCATGAAGATGGAAAATAATATTTAGTGAAATTAAAAGTGCAGGCTTGAAATTTACATCACTCTTAATCTACATCTGTTCTTTTCATTTAATTTATCTGACATGCCCCACTTCTTCCAGGGGAATTACAGAACAAGATCTATTGGATATAGGGATATTAGCAAGACTGCATTGGGGTCATACATTGATTTATGCAACAACCTTTTTATTATATTAATTAGGCAGAGATAATAGCAAATTAAAATGAAGAGTTAAAGTTTGTATCATGCACAGATCCTTGCCTGTGCTTATAATTAAATACAATATTTATATTCACATGCCCTATACTGTTATTTTAGATTGCCTAGAAGGAAAAAAAAATATATTTCTCGTAAAGTTTTAGTCTGAAAAATAGACATGGCTTCAAATTATTTCTGTTTCAAAAGTGAGTACATTTAACATTCACTGAGATGTCTAATTTAAATGGTGCTACATTAGGTCTTAACAAGGTATAACTGTTTGTCAAGAGTTGATCTATGACCTGTAGCAGGTTATTTGTGTCATAAAATTCTTTCATCCTGTACATTTTTCTCAGACATTCATAATTAAATGTTCAGAGTTCAAAATAGTGCATTACCTGATAAAGTATTTTAAGTATTTTTCTAGAATTTGAAAATGCAAGAGAAGAGGGAATAAAATCATGCAAAACTTGTTTACAGCTATTTGGATGTTAAATTAATTAATAATTGTGATGGCAGAAGGGAACATGGACAGTACAAGCAGTACAAATGTCAGAAAATGAACTTTCACTCTTGTAGGCTTTTACACCCTAAGAGGTACCAGCAGGCATGAAGCACTAGATCAAGGAGGGTCAAAAACTCCAGCTTGTGCCTTTATAACCTTCTCAGGCCATTTTTACATGACCATTCTAACAGTAGACATGGAATATTTTCAATTAATAGGAGAAAATTGTGTATAAAAGCTTCTTCTTTCCCCTTCTTACACAAATGCTTACATATCCAAGAAGATATCAAACTATGTATCTCAGCACAAAACCTAGCAATACAAAACTGCAATTCTGGAGTAACCAGTTTCAAGGCATCCTTTAAAAAATATGGCCTTCAATATTTAATTCATAAGACCGCATTTGAATTTACTTTTAGTTGATTTTGCATTTAAGTAATATGTAGTGGAACTAGGTGCAGAACATTGACACGAAAAAACAGGACCAACTGAAATCCTTACCCACTAAGTGGGACTCTACTTCATGCATAAAGTGCCTTTTTTGATGCACATGAACTACCGTTGTCATGGTATGATCATATAAATCATGGAACATGGGACTTGGAGTAACTTAAAGCTATCCTACCTTTTTGGGAATCAAACCTGTCCACTTGGATTGCTTGGGTCATCGCATTATTATGAGAATCTTTTTCAGTAGGGACAGCGGTGACAGGACAAGGGGTAATGGTTTCAAGCTGAAACAGGGTAGGTTTAGATTAGATATAAGGAAAAAATTCTTTACAATGAGGGTGGTGAAGCACTGGAAGGGGTTGCCCAGAGAGGTGGTGGAGGCCCCATCCCTGGAAACATTCAAGACCAGGTTGGACGGGGCTGTGAGCAACCTGATCTGGGTAATGGTGTCCCTGCTCACTGCAGGGGGGTTGGACTAGATGACTGCTGATTCTATGATTCTATGATTACCTTCTGGGAAAAATGTAAATAGCAGGACTTGCTTTCTACTGAGAATGTTTCTGTGCATGATATTAATTTCTGATTTCTGTTTACTCTGTTATCTTTTTCATTCAGCTAATATTGAACACAACATGTACCATTTATACACATTCATCTCTTTTACAACAGTTACTGAGATTTCTCAGCAGCAATTTATTGTATAAGTTAAATTTATCTTTCCAAAATAGCAACAACTTTTCCCCTCTGTTAGGACTGAAGGAAAATTCACTTTTGTGAGTTCCCTCCTAGCCCCCCATTCTATTGTTCCTTTTTATTCCCTACATAGACTTGAACTAGCTGGAACAAAAGAAGACAGCTGCATACACCTTTACAAAAAACCATGTTGGACAACATACTCTTCAATTCAAGAATGACCTTTCTATATTGTCTGTGTATTTTGTATTTAGAAACTTGAAGCTATACTTTTAGATGTGGAAAGGCAAATACATGTGTTTTGCTGTAAAAAGTGGATAAGTAAGGCCTAACCAAACACCTGATTATCTGTTATTTATATAGCTGGCTACATTGATCAAATTTGTCCCACCTAACTTTAGATTACTGAAGTTTCAAAATAGTCACTTTGATAGCCTCTCTCCACAACAAATGGAGTAACACAGCTACCTGGCAAAACTCTTTCAGCCCACATAAACTGCAAACGTTCTCTGGAGGTGCTAATACTCTTTTGTTGCCTACAAAAGCGTCATAAATTGAATAAGCTTTTAATTTATGATTCTCCATGAAGAGGCTTCAGTAGATGGAATAAACCTGAGCATGTTTGTCTTGATCACTCAGGGCAGCTTTGACTTATACCAGAAGACTGCAGTAAAACCAAGTATTTTATGCGAGAATTCACACAAATATAAAGAAGTTATTTCTGTCTCTTAACATTCTTGCTTCCTGTGGACAAGTGAACAATTCCAAATTACTTGCACCAGTTCACATTTCAGATTAACGTTTGTCCCTCATACTTGAGTGATTCAGGAGGACATAATGCTTTAAACAGCAGGAGAAACCAAATCAATTAGCCAGTGATCTAACATAAGAAATGCCAGATTTGGCTCAAATCTTTTCAATTGGTTCTGAAAATGAGTGTAATCGAGCCCAACAATGCTGTTGCTTATGCAGTGCTATGGAAATATACAGAATAGTTTAGTCATGGTCTAAATGACAATCCTGAATCTTTACACAGATAAGGAGAATTGGAAAAAGTCTACACTCTGACAACACCAGTTCTTAAAAGCATAACAAACTCCTCTACAAAGCTATACTGTTACGCGAATAGTGCAAGTTCTTTCTTTAGGTTATCATGATTTGTTTAACCTTTTTTACAGCTTGCTGATCAGTCCCAATTTAAAGCGGAAGCAGATATATTTTAATTAAGCACTCCTTAAATTATGGGGCATGAAGACTGTCCTACAGTATATAAATTGTTACTTCCCCTCCCTCCCCCGGTTTTCAATGTTAAACAATGATGGGTTCACTTAACCACTGTAGACAGTTTTCAAATTTTGCAATTTTTACAATAAAACAATTTTCAAAGTTGCAACTTTCTATTCATATAGAAATCCTCTTATTTCAGTCATCCACATGATTCTGTGGTTTTAGTAAATCATTTTAATGTATGCTGGCTGCAAGCGCTTTGCCTGATAGCTAGACTATTTCCCCTTAAAATTTAATGCATGATTGCTGACGACAAGTATCTGCACAGTATGAAGAGTACAAACAGCACAGAGAAATAGCAACACATATATTTCAAGACAGTTAAAGAGATTATTTCCTTATCATGACAGTAAAATGGCTTTTGCATTGTACATTCATTATAATTCAGGAAGTTCAGAATGTCATTTTCCCCCTATGATTTTCTGTGAACTGCCATATGTTGAGTGCTACATGTGCATGACTGAAGTCTTATCAGTCACTTACAGAGATGAGGGGTGCTTTGTCCAAACCAAACATTAATCTTCACAATGCACTGTCCATAGATAATGATTTTTTTACCATTGTTTATATTGATCAGTTGGCCATTTTATTGCCTGACTACTACTTGTTTCCCAGATCCACAACTCTTAAATATTTGATATAACAAATAAAGTTGTCCTGTTAAATTGGTTTAGCCATGTAGTAACAGATTTCCATTTTACAATGGAGATCAAAGTGAAGACAAGTGCATGCACCTCAAGAATACTTCAGAAAGCCATGCTATAAAGTCTCAAATAACCAAGACTGTCTTTTCAGTTGCACTTCTGCAATTGCACTTCCTTCCAATCACCCATGTCTGTGAACATCAAGTTGATACTACATTTAGACGGGAATAAGGAGGACATGAGAGATTACCATGAAACCCTCAGCATAAAGTCAATAGCGTAAGCCTTGAGCAAGGCCAGAGCTGAAGTGTTGGTGGTAGATTTATGCCTTCATACAGCTGAAATAATAGTTTTCTGAAGTTAAGAGAAATTATGGAACTTCATTAAAGCTGCCATCATGGACAAATTTTACAACGAAGACTGCACAACGAAGATGAATTATGCTGTGTGCCTAAGTGCACTGTCTGATTTAGAGTTCAAACCTTTTGTAGTACATTTCATGAAGATAAAATATTTAGTGCCACTATATTTTGGGCTCTATATTTTTGACAATATGTTTCATGCCTCATTTGCCACCAAAGTAATGAGATTTTAGTCAATGTTCAAAGACTGACTTCACATTTTTCATGGCAAAAACCCAAATGGGTTATTTTTCTACACTATTGTACCACTAGTTCAATGAAGCCCTGAAGTATATGTAGACCTTGAGGCAGCCAAAGTGTAAAACATTGACTTCACAACATAGAGAAGACAAGAAGCAAAAACACTGATTAATGATTGTAGCTGCCCATTGATCTCCCATTTACATTTTTTTTCCAAATAGTAATCTGCACTGATACAATACTAATCTCCTCAGAAAGTAAACAACTTCTCACAAACAGATACAGAAATATAGAACACAGACAGCACTTGTTAAGTTTTAAATAAGATTTCTGTCCCAGCTCTAGGGTTGTTTTCCCTAAGACACCTGAGATTACAAGGGGTTTTTGAACATATGTATTATGAAACAACCAACAAAGCATTACATGAAACATTGATGATAATTTCCCTCCTTTTTCATAGAGTAAATTATAGCTCAAACTATTGTTTTACTGAGTATTGGAATTGATGCAGTATGTACCCATATAAGACAGAACAGTCTTTATTTTCAAAAATGGAAGACAGGAAATTTTCTGACACTTTTACGTTTATCATGCAAGCACTAGCATGGTTTTTTAGCATGTAGACAAATAGTCTTACCATGATAATTCTGAATACAAAGATAATAAGAAAGCAAACACAGAGGGAAAAAAAACCAAACCAAAACAAAACCAAAAAAACCCCATACTTAGAAGCCCTGGAATGGCTTTTAATTTATCAGTCTTGGCTTGCAGTGGTTAACAAGGAGTTTGTGTACACTCTAATCAACAGTTTAAATTGCTAGTTTTAAATCAGGTATTGAGTGAAATACTAACTGGAGTACAAACATTGAAGAACAGGGTAAAAAAACCCAGCCTGAATACCACTGTGCTGTAGCCAGGCTTGCCATTACTAAACAACCTAGCGTAAAGCTACACTTTAGCCACTTTGTGCTGTACACAGCCAGAAAAGAACTAGAGATGCAAAAGATTTGAGGTGTTTTTAAAATATAGAAAAAAATATGTTAAAATAATAACAAATGATTGCATGAGTTGCTTTTTGTATATTACGGACTACAAAATCATATTAGAGAAGACTAAATTCCTGCTTTCAAAAGGAAGGTGTGACTGCTGTGGAAGGCTGTCTCTGACACTTTATGAAATAGCTACCAATCACCAATCATTGTTAAGAAAGGCTAAATACTGCAAGTTCGAACAGATTAGCAGTCACCAAATGTAAAGAAGAGTGTATTTAAACTTAAGCAATGTTTTAATGGGAGTTCTAACCTTTCTGCTTCCCCAAACCACATTTCAATGGCTAAACCCCAGGCATAGCCATTTGATAATATTACACAACATTACTATAATAGAGCTTTTTTAAAGTATGCAACACACAATATCTAAACATGAAATTTAAACGGAGAATCACAAAAAAAAAAAAACAAAAGAAAAAAAAAAAACACCATAAGAAAAAATCTAAGAAACTTTTGGTGCTGTCTGTGTCTGTGTCAGAGTGGGCAAACAACCGAATTGTACTCCTCAACTGCAAGGGCTTTTGAGAGAGGACACCTTCCAGAGTCTGCCATTTGCAATGCAATTTCACTCCATTCCTGAACTGGGTATGACAAACCCTCTGTATTAGAAAACATGTGCAGAGAGTAAAATCCTGACTTAAGCTGAGGACACATCAAGGTGACATTGATTTTCGAGGCTAAGGTCCTATTCCAGAGCACCTATCTTTTGCATAGCTGTGCGGGGGAAAAAAGGCATCACTTTCTCATGACTATTCACCACATAATGGTGCTCATGTGAACTCCAGGACAAAACAATAGGGAAAACTAGAATTAGCAACCAAATTAGCACCTGAGCTATAGCCAAATATTGCAGAATTATATTTGCAGCATGACCTATTGCACGTTCTCTCTCCTTCCAATCCTATCCACCCTTCCACATTCCCCCAACAGCAGCAGTGCATCATGAGATGTATATAGGAATGGGATCTTAGAGTAGCTGAGGATAACATAGAATAAGACTATGGAGCTCTCTAACCTCTCCCAGCCATTTCTGGCATAATTCATGCCCATCTGTTCCCTTTCATGCCGCAGTCCAGAGGGAAGCAGATGGGACCTACTCTGCAGTCTTCTTCTGAAACTCATATTCATTATAACCTAATTTTTAAAATGACAGTCTTGCTGTCAGCAATGCTGGTCAACCAATTTTTTTCCCCTCTACAGAAGCAAAAATAACCTTTACAATAATAGGTTTCGCCCATAAAGGTCATAATGTTAAAGAGATACTAACAAGTGAACCATCTCCTCATCCCCGGAAGCAATCTTGTTTCCATTCCAAGCCTTGGACTGGATCTGGGCATGACTCCCTAGCATGTGGTGTGGCTGATGCTCCTCTGATATTTTTCAGCAAAGACAGAGGAGCGAATATTTTTTCTACTGTGTGAGAAACTGCTGCTGCTTGTCTCACTAGTTGCCAGATTGCTACCTCTTTTTCTTCCTGATGTTCTGCTCTGAGGGAAGCACTGTCTCAAACAGTCTCCTTACTATTTCATGATGACGTATTTTTAATAAGTCTTTACTATGTTTTTGTTTTCCAACATCATTAAAAGACTATACAGAAAAATCACTGGGTGGAGAAACAGTTATGTTTTCTGCTGCCATTCTTCTTGTGATTTTGAGTACGGGCCTATTTTTAAAATGAATTCCATTTAAGGAATTTCCATTTCATTCCTTTAAGGGCAACGAAGTTGGTGAAGGGTTTAGAGCACAAGTCTTATGAGGAGCGGCTGAGGGAGCTGGGGTTGTTTAGTCTGGAGAAGAGGAGGCTGAGGAGAGACCTTATTGCTCTCTGCAACTACCTGAAAGGAGGTTGTAGTGAGGTGGGGGTTGGTCTCTTCTC
Source organism: Podiceps cristatus (assembly GCA_000699545.1). Taxonomy (NCBI): domain Eukaryota; kingdom Metazoa; phylum Chordata; class Aves; order Podicipediformes; family Podicipedidae; genus Podiceps; species Podiceps cristatus. The sequence continues at coordinate 10,908 of KL262498.1, read as the reverse complement.
CCTAGTAACGAGTGATAGAATGAGAGGAAACGGCCTCAAGCTGCACCAGGGGAGGTTTAGGTTAGATATTAGGAAAAACTTCTTCACCGAAAGGGTGGTCAGGCATTGGAACAGGCTGCCCAGGGAAGTGGTTGAGTCTCCATCCCTGAAGGTATTTAAAGAATGGATAGATGCGGTGCTTGAGGGCATGGTATAGATGGACTTGGCAGTGATGGGTTAACGGTTGGACTCGATGATCTTAAGGGTCTTTTCCAACCTTGACAATTCTATGATTCTATGATTCCATTTAATGGTAACTTTCTGCATGGACTCAGTGTCTAATTCTCTCCCTGTGCTTTGTACCTGCATTGAGCATACAGTGATGGCCTTTATGGTTCTTTATTTTTCAGATTTCCTCTTTTTTTGAGGATAGAAAGAAGAAAATGCCATCAGTCATTCTCTTCTTCCTGTGGTTTTACTCAATAAAATAATTAATTTATTATTAAACCTTTTGGAAACAGAATAACTATGCAAATCTGATGACTGCCACTATTTATTGGAGCATATCTAAATATAAGCATATATGAAATTTTTTACTTCTAGTATTTTGTTCTTGTTAGATGTGGGAATGTGCTGGTTCAGGCATAAGCGATAGCCCATTAGAATGTATTTGATATTTCTGTGCCAGATCAGTTCAGGTTCTGTCCTTCTCTAATGGTACATGCATCTCAAGGAACAAACACCACTTCTCATTGACCATTCCTATCCAGGTCAACAGTAAATAAGTGAAAGTAAATCATGACCAAAGAGATACAAGACAGGCAAGAGTTCACCTTTCCGTGAACCACCTTGTGGTTGGAGCAGGCAATGTGTGGTGGTGAATGAATAGAATTTTACTTCTACGTTCATCCCTCTGACTGACATAAGAACTGTAGAATATGAGAAATCTGCATAAATAGATAACAATGATAAACATTAAGAAATCCAAGAAGACAAACAGAAGTGTTGCTCATAGGCAAAGCTTCTATGACTTCCCTATGCAATACCTCAATCTGACCTACAGCGATGAGGCATTTTTCACACGTTGCATCTTAAGCAACTGTCCTGCTGATTAATTCCTTTGTCTTATCCTGAAGTACTTTTTCTAGATAGATATTTTTTAAGAGGGCAGAAAAAGCAATGTATTTAAGAAGTCCAGACTGACACAATCACAGAATCCTGCCCTTCCTCTCTTTGCAATAGAATACATGAGAAGTTTACAAATAATAGGTCTTTCTCTCTGCATTTTTTTCCTATGAATTTGACCCCAGGTTCAGAACATGTCTTTATGCCTTCTGGTAACCTTGAAGAATATCTAGGAGTATGCAGAATCTTAAACATTTCTCATTCCCTCGAGTAAACTGAAAAACATTAGTCTGTTCCATATACATGAGTTACTGCCGTCTTGCGCTGATGAATCAAGCATACCACATACCCGCTCTTGCCAAAAGGCAAGAGTGGTTATCACTTCCTTTTTGCATGGCGCAAGTAAATTATTTATTACAAGTTCAATTGAATTTTAAAATACAAAATATACTGATTGCCTTAACTTTAGATTCTAATTTAATTGTGGTGTTGTTGTTGTTGTTTTTCCTAAATGTTTAAGGTATTTAAAATGTAAGAAATTGAAAAGAACACTAACGTAGTATTTAAAAATAAAACAGTGATACTGCACACAGTTAGTTGCTGGAGTGGAAAGATCCTAATTTACCACATAGGATCATGCACCACATGCAATTAGAGTATAGCTTATACATACACATATTTTGTTTTATATGGTGTATTTAGCTTCTTAGATAAATGAGAAAAGAGTGTTCAGAGCTCGTGTAGAATTCTCCTGCCCAATTGCACTATCAATTTTCTCATTCTATCTCTTTCACTTCAGGGTTATAAATCTTTGTTTCTTTTTGAAGAAGTTGCATTAATATTTAATTGGAAAACTTCATAAAATGTTAGAAAAACATTACACCAAACACAGAGTAATGCCCAAGAGAGTAAACAGCAGGATTTGTGTTGTGTAGTATAGTTGTGCATTTGCATTTCATTCTAATATCACTGACCTACTAAAAAAATCTGCTCTCATTCTTACTGTGTATGGGAAATGTGTCTTTGTCTAAGGAAATTAAACCCATGAAAAAGCCCCATCTAACTTGCCATTTACCTTGACCATTTTGGGATAGATGTTTGAAAGGTATGAACTTGTTTTCAAGGCATTAGAGAAATGCATAATTAAGTAGCTCTTAGCAATTCAAGATAAATTCCATTGTGCACAACTTTTTCTTTTGATTTATTAGCACTTATTCTATGATGCCAGATGCACTATACCTCTGATATTAAAAGTCATTCAAGTACTGAAGGTCAAACCCTAGATGAGTCTGAAATTATAAAAAATTGATAGATTTTGACACAGAAGTATCACTGAAAAGAACAAATAATTCAAAAGATTCATCTGGAGATGAGCAAATTTAAGGGTTATTCTTATGTAGCATCTAGTATATTTAATTCATTAGTCTGAAATATTTATGTTACATAGGTTATGAGTGAGAGGGAATATGTTGCACTTAAGATACTCTGGCTATGAGAACGATGACTCTCCATTTCTGGATTCTCACTGTGGAGAAATATATTATGAGATGCCCCTACCATCTACTCCTCAACTGCACACCCACAGTGAAGCTGAAAAATGCATTTCATATCAGTATCTTTTCAGTTCTAGTGCTTCTTATTAACCTTATTTATCTCTTAGCTGTCTATTAGGATTCAGGTTCTGAAACAGTGTGTGTATGATGAACTAATTAAGGCCTATGGAATGTAGTATTCTAAGGTCCTATATTCTAGTATTGGGTGTCTTTTCACAGACAAATGACATCATTTAAATATAAACTATTAATGTGTTAAATTAAGTCATTGAAAACCCTGTATTCAGACTTTTGTTTTAATTTAATGTATTTTTAATATTGAGCAATACATTTTAAAATCATTAGGCTAAAAACCTGCTTACATATCCTACTGTTTGTTTTTAATGATTGTTATTAATGATTTCATAAAATGCTGTATTAAAAACCAAAACATAAACACTTGTAGACAGAATGCACTTCTCAATGAAAATTTAGAACCACACGTCAAACCGGTGACAGTTTGTGCAACACCGAGCTTAAGAGTCAATCTTTAAAACAAAGCAAACACTTTCTCAGTCAAGACCGTTTTCTCTTGATTTTACAATCACTCAGATGTGACTCTGGAATGCATATCTGTGTCTGTGTAGTTTGAGCTTTTTCAGACACAGAACTTCCACCCGTGTCTCAAGTGAGATATTGCTCCATATCTTTCGAAGTCTCAAATGAATACTTGTTCCAGTTTTGAAAGTCCAAGCTGTATCTTTCCTTCTAAAAGAACTCTGTATTTGGGACAAGTACAGAATATGTAATAGATAGGCTGTACAGATCCACTTTGGATTAGAAGGAAGATTTTTATCTTTTATCTTAACATTTCTAATTCTCTGTAGAGTAAGAGAATGTGAAGTTTCATTTTTGCATGTAGAAATTCCTCTCTCAGACCACAGCAGAGTTAGAGAACAAATTCAGCCCCTACACTTCCCTTTGTCCAGGTTTTCTGCAACACCATCCAATATAAATTGCCTTGTAAAATCTTTTTTGATCATCTTTTGTTTTAGAGTGCATTCCGTTCTTGTACTGCCTTTAGATTTACTGACGGACAGCTGGTATTTTGAAACTCAGTAACAATAGATATACTTTACTATGAACTGAAATCAAGTATCTAAATTCCTCCTGAAAATCAGGCATTCTTTCAAGTTGGAACACCATGATGGAGGCATTAAAAAATATAATCACTACATTTTAAAGACTATGGCTGCATTCTTTCTTGTATTTTTCATTTCTCGAACTGTAATACAGAGGTTACCAAAATACCTTTAAATTAAAGGTACATTGAAAGAAAAAAAGCTGCAGAGTCAAAGGGTAGGTGAAACATTATTATTTTATAAGAGTATAATTTCTTGCTGAGTCTTTCTTCCCCCCCCCGCCTTCTCCTTTATTGTGGTTTCTCTTTTCAATACTGGTTTTCCTATTCTTTTATTCATTTTTCTATTTTCCTTCCTTTGCAACCATCAAAGATGTTGTGAAACAGTGTGACATTGCAAAATAAATTGAACTTGCATGATGGAGGAAAAAGGTTTTCTGTGTTTAAAAAGAAGCAACTGTTAGAAGATTGTCAGAAAGCAGAAAAACTCTGCTTTGTCCAGTTATAGTTTTTGAACTACTCTAAATTTTGTTCCTTTGTCATGTAAGTTACATTAATGTACAAGTCCCTTCTGAATTTGGCCTGTCATTTTTGTCCACGAGCTTCATTTAAAGGTTCAAAAAAATCAGATGGTGAACCTGTCCTCCTACCATTTCAAAGCTTTTTATGTTGTAATTCATGCTGCCTCACTGGCATACTCCAGAATTTTATGCCTGCTGTTACTATGGGTCTATGTTGTAATTCATTATTAGCAGACTTCCCTGATACAGATTTTTTTCTTTTTTTCTTTTTTTTTTTTTTTTCCAAATATTAACATCTAGTATGGTATGCTCACCAGATCAAAGGTCTCTGACCACAATATTCATGTGCCCAGAGAATTCCATTGCTTTATGGTGAAGGAGCAGGAAGGATTCAGGCCTGCTAAAAATATGTCTCTACACAGTAACATTATTTATAAAGACAATAGCTCTTCAGTCAGATCTTCCTAAGGTTCAGTGCATGACCTAATTTGTAACATTTCTAGAGTACCACCATACGTATTTTTTCTTCTGTCACTTCTTATCATACTTTAAAGTCAGAGAGGCTCAGTGTATAAAATCTCCCTCCTTTTTTTTTATTTTTTTCTTATCATGTTTCATAACTTTTTGCAATTTGCAATGGTGTCTGACTGCTCACCTATTTCCACACTGCAGAAAATCACACTTTTGCACTATAAAGGGTATGAGCTATTTTAAAAATCTCCTCCCACTGTCTTCAATTTGCTTGCATATCTTAATTATTATCCTTGAATATTTATACCAATGTGCAAATATTAATGAACTGATACAGTAACAATATATAAAATCTCTTTACTGACTGAACAGATAAAATAAAGGTTTTACATTTTCCTTCAAAATAATTCTACTGTCATTATTTTGGTCCGCTCTGTCTCCTGAGGTTCTTGCTGTACACTTCAGTTAGATTCTTAGGGAAACAGACTTCCTTGTAAATTAAATCAGTCGAACTACAAGTGTGTGTATAACAAACATCAACCTGCCATCACACTCGTCTTTGTCATTTACTACACGCCATAAGTTATGCCAACAGCTATTAATCAACAAATTGAGGCAAAGTTCACTGAAATCAACAGAAATCTTGGTTCTGACCCTGCATGTGGTGGAATTGATGTAAGGAAAAGTTCTATCCATACACACATGGGCAGAAGTATATAAAGTAAAGTAAAGATGGTATGATTATACTGGGAGGCAAAAAACACTTATGGTTAGACTTAAAGTTACTTGCTTGTGAGCAGGCTCATCCAAAGCCTTAATGTTTTGAGCAGAGTATTGGTCTATAAAATTTTAAAAATAACAGGAAAAAGAAATTCTACCACATGGACAGCAACAAACTGCTTTGTCCCACCCAAAATACACACATGCAAGGGACAGGTACACTTCAGGCATAATTCTCATCTAGACATAATCCAGTAACTAAGTTGAAATTTCTTTCCCAGATAATTTTTCTTTAATTAGCTAAAAATCTGTGAAGAGTTTTAACAGAAAACAAGCACCTTATTCTACAATGGCTCCATCCTATTTGTGAATAAGAATAGAGTGAAGCTAAGCAGTAAATTGTTGTTCCTTTTTCAATCAAGATTTCTCATAGCTCAATTGTGTCAAAATACTTTTATAGTAATCTAGTTAATTTGTCTGATGTTTTAGGTTTTTTTAATGACTGACAACAGATGCCGAAAAGGACACAGCTAGGGGTTTTGTGAGAAATTAGCACTCTCTTGACTTTCTGCATTTAAAATAGGGTTTAACAACATCTTCACGATTCAGTTTGTACAGGTTCATTTTGTGCCATCATCCAAGTTTCATTTTATTTAATTGTTCATTTATGTCCCTTGTCATTTTTACTGTATTTTTCAAGCCAGCTGTCTCATTCAGCTAGCTTTTGGCCACCAACGTGCTGAAACCCCTATTGTGAATGCAATGTTTCTCAAACAGTATATAATTTTATACACCATAACTGAAAGATGAGCGTAATTTCATCTTTCTCATATTCATAGAATCATAGAAGAGTTTGGGTTGGAAAAGACCTTTAAAGGCCATCTAGTCTAACCCCCCTGCAATGAGCAGGGACATCTTCAATGAGATCAGGTTGCTCAGAGCCCCGTCCAGCCTGACCCTGAGTGTTTCCAGGGATGGGGCTTCTGCCACCTCTCTGGGCAACCTGGGCCAGTGCTTCACCACCTGCATTGTAAAAAATTTGTTCCTTGCGTCTAGACTATATCTCCCCTCTTTTAGTTTAAAACCATTACCCCCTTGTCCTATCACAAGAAGCCCTGCTAAAATGTTTGTCCCCATCTTCTTTATAAGCCCCCCCTTTAGGTACCGGAAGGCCGCAATAAGATCTCCCCAGAGCCTTCTCTTCTCCAGGCTGAACAGGTCCAACTGACAGCCTGTCCTCACAGCAGAGGTGCTCCAGCCCTTGGATCATCATTGTGGCCCTCCTCGGGACATGCTCCAACAGATCCATGTCTTTCCTTTGTTGGGGGCCCCAGAGCTGGACAGAGCACTGCAGGTGGGGTCTCACCATAGCAGGGGACAGAATCACCTCCCTTGACCTTCCGGCCACGCTTCTTTTGATGCAGCCTGGGATACAGTTGGTCTTCTGGGCTGCAAGAGTTTATGTCAGCTCGTGTCCATCTTTTCAACCACCAGCACCCCCAAGTCCTTCTCGGCAGGGCTGCTCTTGATCCCTACACCCCCCAGCCTGTATTGATACTGGGAGTTGCCCTGACCCACATGCAGGACCCTGTACTTGGCCTTGTTGAACCTTCTGAGATTCACGCGACCCCACTTCTCGAGCTTGTCCAGGTCTCTGAAGGTATCTCACAATGACCCTTGCTACCACTGACTTCATTGGAGCTATGCCATCAGAGTATGTGCAAGATGCTCTTTATGAATTAGATCTCCCTTATACACTAATATTTTAAGGCCTTGCCCCTTCCGTGATCTGCTGATGCTGTGGTAGAATCATAGAATCATAGAATGTTTTGGGTTGGAAGGGACCTCTAGTCTAGACCGCTAGACTGGAGGTGTTCAAGGCCAGGTTGGATGGGGCCCTGGCCAACCTCATGTAGGTCCCCGTCTGGAGCTTGGTGTCCCTGCCTGTGGCAGGGGGGTTGGAACTCTATGATCCTTGGGGTCCCTTCCAACCCAGACCATTCTGTGATTCTGTGTGATTCTGTGATATAGTCCAACCCCCCTGCAGTGAGCAGCGACACCATTACCTAGACCAGGTTGCTCAGAGCCCCATCCAACCTGGTCTTGCTGGTACTCTCCTGGTACAGCAGAGTCTTTTTGTCACGCCTGAGAGAATAAGAAGTTGAGGACATGATGCTTACCGTTGTGATCATTACAGCATCCAATCTAGAACCTAGGCAGGCTGCTGGTCTCCGAAGCTCAGGTTAGAGTCATGATCCTGAGATGAGTGGGGGAACACTGCAATTGGAGTTGACACCAACGCAATGTGATACCCAGAACACCTTGCCCAGAAGAAAAGAATTTCAAAATAACAGTTGACTTTATATTTGCCTTATCCTTGTTTACATTTAGAGGATCAGGGAGATTATTATGTCTTTTTAAAAGGACATAGCATACAAAATTGTAGGTTTAGACATGAAAAGATTGATGACAAAATCTTCCAAGAAAATGCATTTTTGCTCATTGATTTTTTTTTTTTTTTTTTTTTTTTTTTTTTTTTTAAAAAATATTTTTTTTTTTTTTTTTTTTTTTTTTTTTTTTTTTTTTTCTGGTATAAAGGTATAAATACAAATCACTCCTAATTAAGATGGAGTTCTCTAAATTGCCAAAATGAAATTCTACAGTATTTTGTTTTGGAAACAATGAAAAATAATAGTATTTTTATTGAGAACATGCTCCTAGGAATATCTGGTGGCTGTTAGCTGAAATTAAAAAAAAAAAAAAATATCACTAGTTTCATGACTTTTCATAAACCCACTAACATTATTGAACCAACCAGACAGTTACCTGAGATCTTCCTGACAAGCACAATTCTAGTACTTTGCCATTCTGCTTGTCAGAAATCAACATGCACACTCAAAGAATCAGCATTTTGAAATGAAAAAACTATTCTCCTAGAAAATCTCCAACCTGTATTACTTATAACTGTTTTAAGAGCAGAACATGATTTCCCTGTACAGCTGTCAGAAGAACAGTTTTTACTATAATGGTTCAATAAGCAATTGTCTTTTTCCAAGAGCCCAGCTGACAGAAAAGTGGATTTAAATTCATGTTTTGTGTGAGAAACCATACTGCACACCTTTGATAGAAATTTTTTCAATGCTGATCAAACGTTACACTAAACTAGCATATTACATTGAAATTTCAGATTCATAAAAATGAGATTAGTTTACTGAGATCCTCTCTGAAAATCATAATTCTGCCTGAAGCTGAGCTGTTTGGTTTGGTCAGTAGGATATTCCAGATCATATCCATAATAAGAAAAAAATGGCTAAGATGCACAGTGTACTAAGACATTTTATTTAAAAAATACATTTCTTATCTTAGAATTCCAGCTGAATACATTACATTTCAGAGAAATTTGGGAAAGCTCTGGAGAAAAACAATCTCTTTGCACTCACCTGAACTGACAAGTACTGTCGCATCATTACTATAAGTTCTCACAGTTAGAAGCAATTTTAGTTTTACAAGCATGAAACAATTCTATGCAAATACCTGACCCAAGATAGCAAATTATAGCCAAGACACTACTTAACATCATATCAAGCAACTATCTGTCTGAATTGCAACTAATGGGAATTACAATTCAGTATATATTGATGCCTTTTACTATCAAAATCTTTATTAACTTATTCAAAAGATTAAAAAGCATATTCTCTTCACCGTTACCATGGTACGTATTTAAGGTTCAGTAACTCTTAATATAATTTCCCAAACATTTATAACACGAAGATACAAACAGAAATTCAGATCAAAACAATTTACATTTGGGAAATGAAATATTACTACAACAACCACATAGCTTTTATCATTTCTAGACTTACTAAAACTATTACTGTACCGTACATCAGAGATTTGGTTTTGCATCTTTTGGGAGAAATGTCCATCATTTCAGCTGCTTAAGTGACCCTGAAACTTCAAAAAATGAGTAAACCTGACTGTTATAGGTCATTGGAAGCATAGCGCAGAAACACCTGGTTCTGTCATCAGTCCGCATCACAGGGCTGAGCTGGTGCTAATAAGTGCAAGTGGTTGTCAGCTGGGCCGAACAGGGCTATGAAAGCATTGCTGTACCATGCTCTAAAGCACGTTGGATCTCATGAGAGTTTATTAATTCAGCTAGATCACTTGTTCAGACCAAGCGAGCTGCATGAAGCTGTAGCCATCATGCCCCCTTAGAACCCAGACTGCTGGTAGCACATTGTGGAGGCATTCAAAGTGTTCCTGCACCTAACGGTGCTAATCTAGATATGGCTAGGCATCGTGGCTCCAGCTCAGCACCAGCATTTGAAGTGTATCTGAAAGGGAAAGAAGTCAAGGACTGTATGACAGAGCAGTACCATAGAGCGAAGGGTACGTGAAAGAGGAGAGAGAATGAAGGGGAAAACAGAAATGAAATGGTTAGTGCTACCAGCCTAGAGGTGATACGGGAGCTGCTGTAAGATCACAGGGCTCCATCCTGTCAGTATGAATCATTTACTCAGATCCATATGTTATACCAAATAAAAATTGAGTTGAATTACAGAATACTCATTCCATTTTGAGGGTCTGAATAGTTTTCAAGACACTCAAGCTTTGCTTTTCTGGTTTATGAGATCACCAAATCCCTTTACTGGCATTATAGACTCATAGCTCACAGCTGTCTGCTATTTATTCTATGTATAATCTCCCTATTTTCAGGAAGTTATAAAGTGTGTATGAAAGGTTCCCTAAGGTATGAAACTCAGTATAAAAAAAACCCTCAAGCCTTGAGTGATTTATTTCACAAAATGATTTTATAAAATAAGAAAACCACTGCTGCTAGTCTTGGTCTTGTTTAAACTGTAACAGAGCCAAAGTATGAATAGTTAATAGCAATTCTCTAAACATTTGGGTTCCTGGAAATGGAACAAAAGTAAATACCCACACACATATATGACCACCCCAAAAGGATCCAAAAGTCCTTTAAAAAATTAATGGTCCAAATTTCTCAGTGAGAAATATGTCCTTAATGCAAACGTATGCTTACAACCTTATAGGAATCATGACACAAATAAGATCATTATTTCTAATGGAAATGGCAGGGGGGTTGGACTAGATGACCTTTAGAGGTCCCTTCCAGCCTGGATGATTCTATGATTCTATGAAATCGGTTTAGTCTGTATGAATAAATATGTGACTAATTTCTTTTTAAAAGCGTTCTTTACAACTTGCACAATGCAAAGCAGACCATAACTCGTTTGCCCTGTATTTTTCTTGCTTTAGCAATTTCTTCACTGAAGGTAGTGGAATTAGTAAATTGTGAATTATTACTCCGCACACATCAGTTTGAATCAGGACAATCTTAACCACATGCAACCAGCATGGGTGCATGTGAATCATAGAATCATAGAAGGGTCTG
>KL262497.1:20242-30419 GCA_000699545.1 Podiceps cristatus | reverse complement strand
GGCCCCTGCCCAGGGACCCCCCGGGCGTGTCGCGCCGGGCGGCGCCCCCAGGCTGGGACAGGGCTCCGTTGCCCTCCTGGTTATTGGTGTTTTAAACAAAATCGGTTGGTTTCGTTCAGCTCGTTTCCCTGCGAGGTTACTGCTGGGTTCCCGTGGTGTGCGTACCTTGTATGTGTGTGTCTGCCTGTGCTCAACACAGAGATACAAAAGGACTTCGAAGCCACAATACTCCGACCTTTAATGTTTGGGAATGGGTTGTACAGGTGAAAGCCATTCTTCGTGACCCCGTTTATTAAAAGGTGTTTTATGACAAGGGTAACAAACCGTCTGGCTGGATTTTGCCGAATTGTAAGCGGCCTAAATTGTGCTTGCCTTTTGTCTGTAATTCCTCTTTGTGATCTGCCCTGTAGTATCTCTTTGCCATGGCGGCTGCTCATTGTTTATCGTGAGCTTTATTATACAGCAGAGCTTTTAAAATCAATAAGAAATTGCAGTGAAAGTATTAATCTTTCTGCTTGATCAAGGTTTCTCTTTTAGAAATGTGTTCCAGGTTTCTGGCTCCTTCGCAGCTCACCTACATAAGGGTCACCTACATAATCACCTAGCCCTGTGTATCCCGAGCTGTTAGCAGCTTCAGTAATGTTTTGGAGATGACTGGTGGTGTTACTGGGTGACCAGGGCAGTTTGGTATAGTAGCAGTTACACAAGTATTCTCTGGAGATATGGAAGGAATGTTGCTCAAATTGTTTGTGTTCATGTAAAAATGCAATTAAAATATTCTTGACTTGATATTCTCACCACACCACACCCCCCCTCTTTTCTTTTTTTTTTTTTTTTTTAAACTGGGGATTTCTTATGTTTCTTTAGTAAATAGGAACCGTAGCATTTTGTAATCTGAACTCAGCTGTCAGTAACTATTTTAACAAAATTTAAATACTTGTAGTGACTATGTACAACAGCTTCTGTCAGATTGTATTTGTTGGCTGGGTCTATGCCCAAAGGTAAGATCTGAATGCCTGGAGAATCGTTTGCAAATTCTATAAACTGTGTTTGGAAATCTTTCTCTTGACTGGCCATAGGAGAAGGCGGCATTGAACTGCAGGTCAAGCCATGTTCTGACCGCCAACGCGTGCTGTAATTAGTAGTTCAGGCTCTGACAGTGATACATACTTGTTGCTCTGCAGACAAGTGAACAGTAATGATGTAATTTAATTTTAAAAACCCCCAAAACTCTGAATTCCATACTGCATTCTAACTGAAGTTATTGAAACTTAAATGGGAGTAGGTCCTTGAAATGAAATATATGGTATGAGAATCCAGACTCTAATTTACAGAGCAAAATGCCGCTCTGAATACTGACTTGCTTATTAAAGCAGAGGCCAAAGAGGCATTACCATTAAAATGGTCTTAAATCAGTTGTCTCACTGAATATTATTTTGTTGCATCATTCCCCGGGTGTATCAATGTTACTAAAAAAAGTGGTAATAAAAAAGCTGTTCAATAGATCACTTCTTATTCACAACAGCTGGATACTTGGTTGTATTTCATTGTCTCTGCTGTTACCTCATGTCCTGGTTCTGTGTGTTGAAGTTGGTGGTGGGTAATCTGTGAGCACTACTTGTTTTTTAAATCATATTTTCAAAGCTCTGAGAAATGTTTGTAAATTTACTACATTTTCGTTCTAGAGGATGCAGCTCTTTGGTGATTACAACTTTGTTTGTGAGCTGTTTTCATGATCTCCTGGAATTACCGTCTGCCGGCTGCACACCAACAGCTGTAAGGCTCAGAACTGTGCTCCTGTGGAACATACTGATGCTGTTGTTGCTGATGGCGAGAAACAGGACCCGGTAGTTCACTTGGCAAATTATTCGGAAGAAGAACTTTCCAAGGATCTGGATCGTTTTTACCATGGACTCCTCGTCTGTCCAGCAGGATATTCACGTGAACAGAAGCAGTAATGGGGCCCCTAGCAGCTCTGAAGGACTTCTGGATTGTAAAGCCAAGTCAGATTTGCCAGTTACAACAGATGAAACTAACAGTAAGTTACTTCATATGCACCAAATCATTTCCTATTCTTACTCAGGCTTCTCTACAACTACCTATTTTATTGTTCAGGTGATGCAGTTGGACTTTTTTCCTTGAGGTCAGAAATTTCTTTTACAGCAGTTCTAAGCCAGTTTGGTGAAGGCTGTGGCTCTGTGCATGGGAAAACTGTCTTTTGTTTTAAAACTTGTTCTTTCAAAACAAACCCAAACTATTAATTGAAGTACTATCAGCTATTGGTTGAGTATGTGCTGCTCAGGCTGTTACTCTGTCTTCTGATAGTGTTTCCAAGAGTACATACCTGAAATTCACTAGAACTAATACTTCTAAAGTGATTGTTGTGGAGTAAGGTCTTGACTGGAGTAGTTTATTCTGTCAAAAGAAATTTTTCTAATAAATTGATTAGGTAATAATCAAAATGTACTCAAAAAGTCTCTCTAAACTTCCATTTAAGGAAGAGAGATGCTGGCATGTACAACACCCCCCCACACCCTTCCACCCCCCAAATTATCTCAAAATAACTTTTATATGTAGCCAAGCTCTAAATAAAATAATTGTGCAGCTGTTTACAAGAAACTTAAGAGAGCGCTGCTCTGAGTAGATTATAGAATCAAACTTAGGTTGGAAGGGACTTCTGTGGGTTGTCTAGTCCAACCTCATGCACAGAGCAGACCTCACTTTGGAGCTAGATCAGGTTGCTCAGGGCTTTGTCCTGTTGAATTCTGATAATCTCCAGAGGGGGAGGTTCACCAGCCTCTCTACACAGGAGGTGTATGTGTTGCAGCTGCGTAGATACACAGAAGTATACAGGTTCCTTATGCAAAAGGAGGTGATCATGTGATTAAGTTGTTAGCCTTCCACCCTCCTCTTGAACCGCAGATTTGTCATCTTGTCACAGGCAGGAAAGTGGAGTCCTGAGACACTATTTACATTTCTTACGCTGCCCATTAGCAGACTGGCAGAGTCTGATGATTCATTGATCTTTTATGAAGCTGGAGATCATGCGTTCCTCTCTACTCTTGCATTGGACATCGTCCAAACAATTTAATTGTGGTTTACAAATAGGTAGTGTGTCTTTCTACTGTTTTCAATCTAAGTGCATCTTTTCCCCCACTGTTCTAAAAAGGCCGCAGTTGTATTGACACTACTGCAAATTAAATTACTTTAGATCGAGGCAACGTTTAGGTTCTGAGTGTCTTATGGCTTGAGGAAGTTGCCATGAAACCATTCCTCCAGAATTTTGCTCTAGCATCTCTTTTGTGTATGTATACCTTTCACAGTTATGAAGATAAAAATGTAAATAAAGTATAAACCTGATGCAGTAAAAGCTGCAGTTTCTGAAAGACGGGCAGAAACAATATTTCTGAATATTTCTTGTGGCTATTCTTAGCATGAACTTATCTTTTAAATTTAGTTTCGATACTCTCTATTTTTAAAACGCCCTAAACTCTTGACTTAGGTTGGTTGTCATAAAAAAGCAGTCCCAGCCTCCATCCTTGTTGTATCCTTGTACCCAGCCCTTCCATTATGTCTGCAACTGTTTTCTTGACCACATGGTGAACTAAATCACAGAACTGATTCAGGCTAAAATAGCCTGAGAATGTTCTCTGTGTGACAAATAAGATACTGAAAAGTGTTGTAATTCAGATCTTGGTGAGCTGACGGGTTTTGGCAACCTGAGACTGAAAACTTTTTATTTTTACCCACATTCAGTTTCCTCATTCAGTTCCCTCTGAGCTGGTTCACTGTACAAACACCTGTGCTGGCTTAAGGAAGGATGCACCGCAGAGGTGGGAACAAATGGTTAGGGGTGGAAAGTTATCTTTTCCTCTTTCAATTACTCTGAAGTGAAATTTGACTGCACTTAAAAGGGAACCTTTCTCTTTATTCAATACAAAAGGGAAAACAATTAAAATGTCCTATCTTCCTACCTGTAACTTTTTTCCCATATGGCTTATTTAATTTCAGGGTGTGCTTTAATGTTCACCATGTGCATGAATGATAATAGCTGTATTTTTTAGTTATTTTGCTTTCAGAAGTTTGTAGTGATTCATTATATGGGGAGAGGGAAAGCTTGTTAGCAGTATGTTAATGGAGTGGTCTAAATGAATAATTAAAGTTTTATTGAATCGTTGTAATCAACTTCCTGTCTGCAGAATATTTCTGCATATGAATCTTAGAAATGCTTAATTTGGGGAGGATCTGTTTCTCAGTTTTGGTTTGTTCCTCCCGCCCACCCCCCCCCATCTTCTTTGAGCAGACTTTAAAAAACCCAAACTGCTTATTCAAGTTTGTAGGTCTGAGAGGAGGAAATAATAAAAGGAGGAAACTTGATTTTTCCACTTGCAAATAGTTTGTGATCATAAATGTTAAATATTTTCAAATATTTTTATGAAAAATGATTAAATCTTCCATATTATTCCAATGAGTTCCAGTTACTCCAGTGATACATGGTGTGGGAATGAACAGAAAGACAGTGGCTATTTCAGTACCCTGCTCATTTGAGATCTATAATAATGCATTTAAAGTTAGATACACAGCTTTGTTGCAGCATCAGGTTCATAAATGTAAGTAGCCCCCAACTGAGTGAAGTAGAAATGTGTGAGAAATCCAAAATATAAACCTGTGAAGCCTTGAACTGGTTTTGAAGATGCATTTTTCCTGGTGTAAAAGTCAAATATTAATATAAATGGAGATAAAAGTGGTATTAAAGTGGTTCTTGAATTGCCTTTTAATTTATTATTTTGATACATGTAAGCTTTGCTGTTGTACTTTTGATGAAGACATCCTATTTGAAAAAAATTTAACGCGATTAAAAATTGAGAAACTCTGGCCTGGGCTGGGAGTCGGGATGGTGGACGCTTTCTCCCCAGTGCCCAGCAGCATACCAAATAGCTGAATCATTCAGCACAGGCCTGCAGTTGCTTCGTCTTATTTGTGGTAGGTTGCCACTCAGTGTGACACAGATCACGTTGCTTACATTCGGTGTTTCATGCTTCTAAACCCAACAAAATCTTAAAATTCATACAAGGTTTTGAAGATATTTTATGATCACTTTTGAGGTCTTGCTTGAAGGCAACATAGTAAAGCAAATGAACGATAATTATTCTGGTCTTTTAAAATGAAGAATCAAAAGTCTTTTATAAAATTCCTCCTTCCAGTTGCTGTCTCTAGCAATTTCTGTATTCTTACAGTCTAAAGACAATAGTGGTAGTGTTGTATTTGGGTGGAGGTGTGAAGATAAATGGGATGGTTTAAAGCTCAGTAAAACTTTCTTTTCCAGCTACCAGTATTAACATCAACGAAGTGCCAAATGAAGAGGGGAGTCTGGAGATAAACAGCAAAGTGGACGCCTGCCAGAATGGGTCAGAGTCGCTCTTCCCCGACTCTCCTGTATCTTTTGACCCCACCAGCAGTGCACAGGGTCAAGAGTCGTCCCCAGGTGTGACTGGTTTCCATGACAGCCTAAGGAAGTCTCAGGGAACTAGTGCTGAGGGCATAGTTCTTAGAAAAGAAGCTTTGCAGTCTCTCAAACTAAGTCTTCCCATGCAAGAAACTGAATTGTGTAAGCATCTGTTTATGGTGGCGCCCCTGCTTTCTCTTGCTGCGTAAAGCTTTTTACTCTGAGCCTGTCTCTAGAATCCTATAACATCATTTAAGCTTGGACTAAACTTTTTTTGCAATAAGCTTTTACTTTGACCTACAATTCGTTTTCTTTCGGTAAACCACCCTGTCCTGCAGATGAGACATGTGCCTTACTGTTTAAAAATTGTTCTTATGCTGGAGGGGAATTTATGCTTTCTGGGGCTGAAGCTATTCTAATCTTCCTGATTATTAGGAGTAACAGGTGACATTTAAAAAACAAAAACAAAACCCAAAAAAAACGCCAGCAGAACCAGGTGATTTTGAGCTAAGTAATAAAGGGGGGAAGAGAAGAGCAATAAAGGGGAGAGAAGGGCAAAGCCTTTATATTATGGTACCTAATGCTGCAGGAGTTTTCTGAAATAATGTTTTTTTAAAAAAAACCTTACTATGGTAAAGCTTTAATGTCAGTTAACAAAAAGAAAGAAAATGTATCTAGTGAACATCTTTCTCTGACCTGTAGAGAATGAGTGGACTGCGTAGGTCTGCGTAGTTTTAGAATTTCACTATTGTCAGAAGTGCAGGACAGGTGAGATTAAATGACAGCAGTAGTTTTGTTCTTGCTGTATAATCTTTTGTCTTATATACATGGAGGAAATACAGCATTTGAAAACTGAACAACAGAAATACACAGGCTTTATCAATGCTTACACAAGGGTATATTAGAAGAGGGTATTCTGAGGTGCATGCCAATGGGCTTTTCTTGCTTAAGCATGAAGCATGTTGCTGATGGTAGAAGGGGCTTTTTCCTTTTGCATCAGATTTGCCTGTGTTGGAGTTTTCCATTTGACTGTAAAGACCTTTCACTTACAGGCTCAGCAGAGTCTTCACTTCCATTGGAGAAGGAAGAACAAGTAAGACTTCAAGCAAGAAGACGTCTAGAAGAACAGCTCAAACAATACAGAGTGAAAAGACATCAAGAAAGAGTGAGTACCACGCAGCACATCTTCTACATTCAGTATGTTGTTGAGGAGCTCAAAGACTTTATTCTTCCTGTGCACTAAATTATTGTTTTCTCTGCTTTAAACACTCGTTTTTTTCAAATGTGAGAAAGCATTTTTTTGTTCTGGACATGCAAAATTTGGTTCTCTGTTACCTCATCAGTAATGTACCATTTTGTGCTACTCAAAATGGAGGGGGACATGACACACCAAACCAAAGTAACCCAAATGTTCAATTTTTCCTATATTTTTCAGTTACTCATCAGTAATGTACCATTTTGTGCTACTCATGGGGAGCACATGGGGGACATGACACACCAAACCAAAGTAACCCAAATGTTCAATTTTTCCTATATTTTTCAGTTAGCTTTTGGAATCTACCTTGATAATTTTCAGCATGCATATACTGAGCTTTGATAGGGTTGATTGGTGATGTAATTTACCTTGTTTATGAAATGTTCTGTATATTTAAATAATGTAGAGCTTTATGTATTAAGTAATGTAAAATGTAGAGCTTTATGTATTAAGTTCTACAGCAAAATAAGTCTTTGATGTCTAGCTCAAATGTAACATTCTAGAGTTTATTGTTGACTCTTTTCTTCTTTTAGTCTAATCAGCCTACATCCAAAAACCGGCCCTCCAGCACCCTAGATCCTGAGCTGATGTTAAATCCAGAAGTCTTGCCAAGAGCTAGCACTGTAGCAATGACAAAAGAATACTCCTTTTTGCGGACCAGTGTACCCAGGGGGCCAAAACTGGGTAGCTTGGTACTTCCAGCATCCTCAAAAGAGAGAAGAAGTTCAAAATCTAAGCCCAGTAAGATCCGGTCCTTGGCTGACTACAGAACTGAAGATTCAGGCTATAGAAATGTCACTGGGGATTTTGTGGCTACTGATTTATCTGGTGGGACTCTGAAGCAAAGCAGAAGCGGTCCAGCATCAGTTGTTTCTGAGATCAGTCTACCCTCTGACACGGATGATCGAATAGAGAATTCTTCCTTGGCAGGAGATAGTGTTTCAGAAATTGATGGGAGTGAAGTGGGAATGAGGCTGGATGGAAATGAGAGTGACAGCTCTACCTACAGCAGCGTGTCAGGAAAAGGGCTGTGTAACAGTTTACAGAATGCAGAAGGCAAACAGGGTATTCCATATACAATAAACGGTCAGAAGATACATCCTGATGCTATGGGGCAATTCCCTTCCATCAGTGAGGTGCTACAGGCTGCAGCAGTGGAGCATCAAGCCCAAGAACAAGAAGTTAATGGGGAAGTACGGAGTAGGAGAGACAGTATTTCTAGCAGGTAAGAAAGATCATTGTACAGTGAGGCCATTGTTAGGCATCATTCTTTCCTGGAATAGGCAGCCTTTTACCTTCTACTAACTTTGGATCCAGTTTTAACTTACGTTTATTGTGATCAAATCTGTTACTAACTTACAGATTCTAAAAGAAACTGAAAGGTCACTTCACTTGATCACCTGTTTACTAAGTATATCTTTAGAGAAAGATATTTTGGCCACTGACACACACTGACAGTGTGTTTTAAACATTCTGCTAGCAGTTGCTTCCTTCTGGATTTAATTGGGATGCAGGCATTCGTTCACTGAATCACTGTGGTGGTATTGGTCTTTAAAGACTGAAAGTGTAGACATAACTGACTCAGGGATATTTATTATCATCATTTTCCTGATCTACACGCATACATTTCACACCTCAAATAGTTATGAAATGCCAAGAATCTCATCTTAGATACTCTTACCCTCTTCAGCCCTTTAGAATGAGATTTACTTAGTCTCACATGCTTATGTGTATATGGTAGGTATTAAACTGTGATTCAGCAAGCGAGTGGGTGACTGGTGAAGCCCTTAAAAACGCAGTTGTGTTTTTTATCAGTTGTCTGCAGATGCATGTTTTATACATGCTAATTTTGAAATTTTTTTTTTTTTCCTTCATTGGAACAAAGTGTAATGCCCTAAGATGTTAAGGTAAAGTCAGTTGTCAACAATTATTCCAGCTTTGGCTTGAATCTTACAATAATGAGAGAGAGAGAGGAGATCTTGCCCTTTTTCTCTAGATTCCTTGGCTGCAATTCAGGGAAGGAGCATAAGGAATCCCTTATACCAGCTATCTGGTTTTCCTTCTTTTGCAGCAGCTGTTGGTATTTCTCAGGCACATTAAAGCGGACAATTGCGGACAATAGTTGTGGAGGTTTTGTGCTCCCGTTATGTCCATTTGTCTGCTTCTAGAGGAGTATTGCAGATAAATAATATAATGAAGTCAACCAAGGCACTTCAGTAAAATAACAAATATGCGGGTGTGACACTAGATTCTAGTTGCTGCAAATATTGAGAACTAATGTATAAAACCTTAGCGTGAATACAGTTTATGTCTTTGGATGGTAACAAAGGTGGTTTTACGGTGTTCTGCATCCACCATAAAGTCAGAGAAAATGTCCTAAATTCTAGGTCACATGTAGAGCCCGAGTACATCTTAATTTCAGCTTCACTTTTTTTCGGCTAGATGAGTGTTGTATTCTAACCCTTTAACTGTGTATGTGATGTCTCTGTCTCCAGTGTGTCTATGGAAAGCTCTATCGCAGGAACTCATGACGAAATGTTGCAGGTTCTGAAGGAGAAGATGAGACTTGAAGGGCAGCTAGAAGCACTCTCACTAGAAGCTACTCAGGTAGCAAATGAATTTGAATTTCTGTATTTAGCAAAACATGTTAATACATTAATGAATTTTCAAGAGCCTCCTACTCATTACTAGTGGGAATTGTGTTTTGTAAAAACATTGTTAAATAAGGTTATACATTAGGAAACTAACATATAAAAGTTTACAAGGTACTTTACAAGGGTGCTTTAGAGGATAAATATAAAGTTAGTCTTCAGAGGGTTTTAAAAAATATTTTGTGTTTTTTCTGTTAAAAAAAAATGTCAAAGTAGAGAGGATAAATCCAGAGTAAGGCTAGCAATGTCTACATAGCTGTATTTTCTCTTTCTGTTGATTGATGGTATAATAAATATAATAGAAAGCATTCTTCCCTAAGGTGTAGAAACACGTGTCTTATTAAAAATCCTGATGTGGTTACTGACATACAATGCTATACATCTTGTCTGTGCTTTCCTGTGCATTTTCTTTGACTATTTGAAATACCTGCTAGGTGAGATGTCACTTTAAAAAAGAATTTTTTATGATCAAGTGGTCTTTGCCTTAGCAAAGCCATTTTGCTGGGCATCTTCTTTAGTCAGCCATTAATGTATTTTCTCATAAGGCTTCTGTATTTTGATTTTTGGGACACATTCAGGCTCTCAAAGAGAAGACTGAGCTACAAGCCCAGCTTGCAGCTTTGAACATGAAGCTTCAGGCGCAGATGGAGCACAGCCAAAACAGCCAGCAGAAGCAGGAATCTCTGAGCTCAGAGGTGGCCACATTAAAGCAGTCTTGCTGGGATCTGGAACGCGCAATGGCTGACCTGCAAAATACTTTGGAAGCAAAGAATGCCAGTTTGGCTTCTTCAAATAATGATTTGCAATTAGCAGAGGAGCAGTACC
>KL262497.1:0-20211 GCA_000699545.1 Podiceps cristatus | reverse complement strand
TGCTGAAGGTTGAAGATATGCAAAAAAATGTTCTCACCAGAGACAGCACAGGTGGGATGATGTAAATGTCAATCTTTAAATTTGTTATTCCATAAATCATTTTATTTCAACATAATTCTGAAGTCCTGGAGCAAGAAGGAATTTTAATTTGTGTTTCATTGGTGTCATACTAATAAAATGGTCTGAATTTTATGATTGTTTTTTATTATGTCACAAAAGTGCCACAGTTTGCAAGCTGCCACTGCCAGCCTGGAGAGGGGGCATAAATATTTAGTCTAGTAACTGTTTGACAGTGGATTAGTTTTTAGAAAATTGTACAAATATTGATTCATAATGTTGGCTCTATATGTCAGGATACCTGCTTCCTGATTTTTAATTGGTTCATATTTTCTGCCACTTAAGGAGCTTTGAATGCTTAAAGAAGTGATTCATTTATTTAAATTTTATCCTGCTTATGACTTGATACTTTGGTGATTCTAGCATTTCCCCTCACTTTTGCAGGAAAAGCTAATCTTTATGTAATTAGGCATCTATATTTTTGTTCAGAAAGAAAGGGGGGAGAAACTATGAATATAGCAACAAGCTTTGAAACTGTGTAAACAAAAGAACTATGGAGTGCTCTAGTCCAAGTTCTTTATTTTTCTTTTCCTAGTTCATGATCTGCGACAGCAGTTGGCTTCCTTACAGAACCAGCTTCAGAAAGTCCAGTTGGAACGGACCACACTGACCAACAAGCTAAAGGCATCTGAAACAGAAATCACGTCACTCCAAAATGTGCGGCAGTGGTACCAGCAGCAGCTTGTGCTAGCACAGGAGGCCCGTGTCAGGCTGCAGAGTGAGATGGCCAATATACAGGTATTATGCTTTACTTGCATATGAGAGGACTGAAAATCTGTTCATTTTTATGTTCATTTATCCAGAGGACATTGTTTTTGAGCTCAGACGAGAGAGCCAGTCTCACTGGTATATTCTTCAGGTGGGGAGCAGGTGAGGATGGTGTTTTGGTTTTCATCATGAAGTGTTAGTTCACATTAGTGCTGAGGCATAAATTTAACCAAAGCACTTGTCTTCTCTGGATGAAGATCTGTAGTGCAATGAAAGTTGTAGCTTAGATAAGGCACAGATAGTGTCATTGTGGTGGGTTTTTTTGGGGTTTTGGTTTTTTGTTTTTGTTTTTTTCTGAAACTCTTAAATTTGTTAGCCAAATTTTGACTGTTGGTATTAATCTGTGATTTTTTTTCTTTTACTTCCTTTAGGCTGGGCAAATGACCCAAGCAGGTATGTTGGAACATCTCAAACTAGAGAATGTGGCACTGTCTCAGCAGCTGACTGAAACACAGCACAGATCCATTAAAGAAAAGGAACGTATTGCAGCACAGCTGCAAAACATTGAGGTATGGTTGCAGGTGGTCTTAATGAGTTACGTTCTGCCTAGATTGTGTAGTTACGTTTTGCAGACTCAAGGATATTCCAGCAGAGTAACATAGAGTTCTTACGGATTGATTCAAATGCTGCATTATAAAACCAGTAAATATTTCAGAGCAAATAAATTTGCATGACATTACAAACACTTAAGAGGGAGCAAGGCCATATGTTTCCCAATCCAAGGCCATACTTACATTTTCAGCTCTAGTATCTGTTTTTAATTGAATTTGAAAGGTGAATGTAAATATTCTCCTTTACCTATTCATGAACTTTTTCAAGAGAACTTAATTGAAAGTTAAAATACGTCAGTAAAGTGCTTCTTAAGTGCGTGAAATTGGTTAGTACTCAGGTTTGTCCTTCCTGCCCTCCAGTAAGAAAAGATGGGTAAAATCTGAAGTGCAGTACACTTACTTTCAAAGTACTTGGAACTTTAAATCCCGTTGATTTTCAGTCATATTCCTTCTTCTGAGTCTCAAAGGGCAGTAAAGCAGCAGGTTAGTGGAAGCATCTCATCTCTGGTGTTACTAATGGCTGTTGCTTAAATGACAGGAATTGCTGTTTCATGGAGTAGATACAGCATCCAAGGAATCTCTTCTGTTTCAGAAGTTTTCCAAACAGCTTAATTTGGATAAAGATTCTTTTCCTTGACATCTTGTTTCATCAATTTGGAAAGGACATGGTGTTATCAAAGAGGAATTCAAGATTACACAATTATACAAGACATTCACTGTTACTCTAAGGTGTCTTAAGTATACGAATGGGTGACTTTAGTAAAGACATACAGGTGTGTCAGGAAGACATCAGAATTATTTTTGATTGTGCCTTTTCTCTAGAAATTTTCTTGATAATTTATCTTTTCTTTTTTCCTCTCTTTTTCCTGCCCTCCCTCCTCCATAGAAATTGTAAAAGTTGATTCCTTGTTTTTTTCTGTGCAGGCTGACATGTTAGATCAAGAAGCTGCCTTCATGCAGATCCAGGAGGCTAAAACCATGGTGGAAGAAGACTTGCAGAGAAAATTAGAGGAGTTTGAGGATGAGAAAGAGCAGCTTCAGAAGATGGCTGATTCTGCAGCAACATTGGAGCAAGAATTGGAACAGGTAGACTGTTGTTAGGTAACTTCACAAAGGTTTCAAAGAAAATACTCGTTTGAAAAGGCAATAGTAAATAGATACTGAGCTCTAAACTTTTTTAAAAACCTGAAAGAGTGCTGCAAAAATGAAATCCATATCAAAGTCACTCTGTCCCAGCTGAAAAGGCTTCCCTTCTTTTAACCGTCTTAGTAACAGTATTTTTTGAAATTTCAGAACTACTGTCTTGTAGATGTTGTGGTGGGTTTTTTGGGGGTTTTGGTTTGGTTTGTTTGGTTTGGGTTTGGGGTTTGGTTTCTTTTTTTTAGTGAATTCAGTATGTGATTATTTAAAGCATAGACAAGAAACATAGATCCACTTTCAAAGTTGTTAGGCAGAGTCAAAATATCATTATATATGCTTACAGTGAAATAAATCTGCATTTCGCTACAGAGTCCTGCTTTAACCTTGTAACGTTACAAAGGCAGCGTGTCAAGGGCTGGAATGAGATGAAGTATGTGATATCTCAGTATTATATTCCCTGTAATTATATGGTATTATCACTAATAATACTGAATTTACCTGGTATAACTACTGTTGACGCATTTTTCAAATAAAAACTTAGAATACTGTGAATCTTACTTAAGAATGTTTTAGGTTTGTACTTCTGGTCATTGCTTAGCCTGTAAGATTACAGATGCTGCAGAAGGCAATCAATGTAATTAATAGAGCTAATAGAAGAAGTGGCCTAGGAAAGTTAAAAAAATATTTTCACCTTCTGTTATTTTCTCCTAGAAGCTAAAATATCAGTTAAAATATTTTATTTTTATTGGAGTGCATTTGCAAAGATAACATTTTTTGGGGGGATGAATTTAATCTTAAAATAATTCTTCTCAGTTCAAGTCGACTTTGCATCAGCGAGATCTGCAGCTTGAATCTTTACAGCAAGAACACCTAGACCTAATGAAGCAATTCACTCTGACTCAAGAGACGTTGCACACCAAAGAGCAGTCCTTGGATGACCTGCAAACACAGTATGATGAACTGAAGGCCAGATTAGAAGAGTTACAAAGCGACACTACTTCTAAAGATGACATGATCCAGTATTTGCAGAATGAGAAGATTGTCTTGGAAGTAGCTCTGCAGGCAGCAAAAGCAAGCAAAGAGCAACTTGATGAAGGAGCAATGCGCCTTGGAGAAGATACTGAAGTAACATCGGAAGTCTTGGAACAACTGAGGCAAGAAATGGCAATCAAGTCAAGCCAGGTAATGAACCCCTGGAAGTATCTTATTTAAAATAGCTGTTGCAGGGAAGTGTTGCCACAAGCACACAATAGAGCCAGTTACATGAGTGGAGATTGGTAGGTGCAAGTTTGTATACGTGCGTTGTTGCAAGATTCAGGTAGTGGAAGTACTTTAATCAATTCTCTCATTTTTCCCTGTTGGTAGACTACCTGACACTTTACATCCTGTTACATCATCGGTGAGCTTATGGTTTAATATCCCTTGGTGTCTATACGTGTTTATGCATTTGTGTGGTATGGGATGAGAAGCTGAGGTTAATTGATCTTGGTCTGTTTCTGAGAGCCGCTATCTTTCTAAAATCTACCAGTTTTAAAACACAATAATGTTGAGTACAGGTCACATTTTTTGGAAGTAATTTTTCAGTGTGTTCCTTTTATGTGGCACTGTGGGCCAGACATCTTCCTTCTGCAGTGATTTGGTCATGTTTAATTGTGCCTTTCTATTAAAATAGTATGCCAAGGTTTGCTTTTGCATATTGCTGTATACCAAGGCACTTTTCTAGTCACGAAACTATTTTACAAGATCAAGCCTAATACATATCCTTATTCTTTTTGTGGCTGCTTTAAATTATTGTGACTCTTCCTTTTACACCATAGGTTGATACTCATGTATGCTCTGTATCTTTTAGAGCATCCAAGCTCCATAGCAAGAGCTTTCTCATTGAATCCTGGTAATGATGTGTTCCTGGTAATCTTTGTAGAGATTTCTTTTGAGGATAATAATGAGACTTGATAGCATGACCAATAGAAGTGTTGAAGAACTATGGAAATGTATTTAACATAAAGATTTGGGTTTTTTTCCTTCAAAGAACCAGCTATTTTCTTCATTTAATCATCATGTATATGTGAACAGGTGCTATCCAGATACGACATATGTACACTAATGATGCATACTAAAACTTTAATGGCAGGATAAAGGGGACTTCATGCATTCCTGAGGGTTGACAAGACTCACTATGTCGTGACCTGTGTGAATGTACTTCTGTATAAACATTGTGTTATCTAACAGCGCCATTGAAGCTAGTCAGAAACAGGATCCTCATTAGATTAGGCAATAGGTAGAAGCATAGCAAAAGATACCATCACTGCTAGAAATAATGTAGAATATGACATTTGGCATGTAAAGCAACATGTTTGGGGTTTTTTTACTCTGGCAGGTAGAAAATCTGCAACAAGAAAATGCCAGCCTTAAAAAACAGGTTCAAAAAGTAAAGGAACAGTTCCTGCAGCAGAAGGTAAGCAAAAGCAAACTATTTCAAAAAAATAAAACCAAGGAATACACTTTTTTTTTGTTTGTTTTTTTTTTTTTTTTTGTTACAGTGCAGGCACATATGTCTGAGGGGTTTGTGAAGACACTTCAATCAATTTTCTGTGTCAAAGAACTTTGGGACATAATTATATATTTTCTGTATTTTGTACGGTTGAGTTTTTATCTGTAACTAATGTAAAAGCAGATCCACCAACCATTGGACTTCAGGGAGTTTGCCAAACGATCCACCATATAAAATCTGTCTCTGGCTTGTTGATACTAGGTTTGGTTTTGCAAAAACACTTGTGAAAATCTTCAAGTGTTGTCATTTTCCTACAGCTTTAAAAAAAAAAAAACAACCTGCTTCAGTCATCAGATGGAAAATAAGTGCTTTATTGCAAACTTTATTCTGAATTTACACCATTTTGAAACAGTAATTTGAAACTGATATGTCATTAGTATTGCACATGTGTCTTATGTATAGACTGGCACCATTGATTTACTGCTTGATTGCTTATTCACCCAACGCCAAAGGTTGTTTCAGCTTGTTAGGTTTAAGTTTGGGAAGGCTGTTTAAGCTGTCAGTCGCAGTTAAGCCCTCTTGTCATGGCAAAGGTTACTGTGTACCTGGGATGGTTAATTTTTTTACAATTAGTTTAGTTTTTAAAAATGGCATGTGATTAGTGCTGTCCCATAGAGAACGTGAAGAAGATTATCCCACACTGCTATAAATATTCTTACTCAGAGTGGTATTTGATATCTGAGCTTATATAAAAATCTTTGAACTAGAGTAAATATGTTACAGATGCTGATGCTGGTTTGTGTTCTTTGACACTCTCTCCCCTTCCTTTCCCCCTGCTCCCCCCCCTACCTCCCCCCCCCAATAAAACAATATCAGTAAATACTTTACAAATTTAAGATTAATTTAGTATAAAGTTGTAAGAGAGGTGACTTTGTCCTCTTGAAACTCTGTGTCCAAGGTAATGGTGGAAGCTTACCGAAGAGATGCAAGTTCTAAGGACCAGCTGATTAGTGAACTGAAAGCTACAAAGAAGCGGCTGGATTCAGAAGTGAAAGAGTTAAAACGAGAGCTACTGAAAATTCAAGTTGAAAAACAGTCACTCGAGTCTGAACATTCAAAACTACACAAGGAAGTATCTCAGGTTCACCAGCGGATGGTGGAAATGGAAAATCATCTTCAGTCAGTGCAGAAAGAACGAGACGATATGGAAACACGCCTACAGGTATGGAAGGTGTTAAGCTTTGGACTTTGAGATTGTTACATCCAGGGTACATTGCTATTTCTATTCACTTTGGAAATAAACAGAATGACCACCTGCACATTAAGGTTCTTGGTTACATATTTAATACTGTCTATACATTTAAGCATGTACCTACCAAAATTCTGTAAATATGTGATTGTTTATTAACATCTCATGTAAGTAAGTGGGGAGAAGCACGCTACAGGAGTGCTAGAGTTGTGATGTGGAAGCGGTGTCCTGGGTCTCAAAGCAAACTCCATCCGAGAGCAAAGACCGAACTAGAACTCTCTTCATTCATGTTATGGTGGTGGCCACAGAGGGAAGAATTAAAGAAGAAGTAAAAGGGAAGGGGAAAGACAAAGGAAATGAAGATTCTTGGAACAGTTTATATTTAGAGATGGAAGTAATTTTGAAATTTCTTGCTTATTCTTTTATAATCCAGCATGCAGCAAACATGACGTTGTTCTTACTCTCATGGGTGGCTTTTTCTTCCCTATTAAGTCTTTGCAGTTTGATAAGGAACAAATGGCATCTCTTGCTGAGGCAAATCAGGCATTAAAACAACAAGTAGAACAAATGCAAGAAGAAGCAAAAAAGTAAGTATTCGTTTAGCACAGGCAAAAGAACTATAGCATTTGGTTTTGATTTCCATCTTTTTAGCAATCAGTCTCTTCCTATTCCCTAGTCTTTCCTTTGGGAAACTTAAATAATCAGAGTTGTATCTATGGCAAAGTGTCGATTGCATGCTACACAGGAGTTGCAGCTTCGCCCCTGATTCACTTCGGCTTTTAGCCAACAGTCTCTGCCATACAACATACATATTAGAGCTAATTCTAATTACCATTCACAGAATTTTAGCCTTGACAGGCTAGAGTGTTGGCATTAATGAGAACCCCTTTTTTTTTTTTTTTTTTTTTTTTTTCCCCCCCCCCACTGTTGATCACAAGAGTTTTTACAATACCTGACCTATCCACCAAGGAACTCAGATTAGATTGGATTCTTACGCTAAATTCTGGGTTATTTTTAGAGAGCGCAGTATATATTCCTTCATACTGGAGTTTTAGTAATTCTGACAAAGAGCTCTTAGTTACTGTAAGTATTTTCTTAGAACATTTTCAAGGGCCTTCAAGGTATTGTCTTGCAAAGGGACAAATTGTACTTACCAACCTGATGGCTTCTCTGATGAAGTGGGTGACTCTGGGACAAAGGGAAAGAAGTAGATGTTGATTTTTTGTTGGGCCATGTTAAAAATTATTCTTTTAGCACTGTTTTCAGGCAGTTTTTGGTTTTACCTGATGTTTTGTTTTTCACTTCACTCCAGGGCCATTACTGAGCAGAAACAGAAAATGAAGCGTCTAGGGTCAGATCTGACGAGCGCTCAGAAAGAGATGAAAGCAAAACATAAAGCCTATGAGAATGCAGTCAGCATTCTTAGTCGTCGGCTACAGGAATCTCTCACTGCAAAGGAATCTGCTGAAGCAGAGTTGAGCAAACTAAAAGCACAAATCACTGATGGTGGAAACGACCAGATTGCTCAAGTATGCAGATGTCTCTTAACATTGTTAGTACAAAGATAGAGCTATCTTGTTATTAAATATAAGTCATGAAATATTATTCTACACTGAAGTGATGAAAATATTTGGAATATAAAACTAGATAAAAACATGTTATCAGTGTTCTGAGCACTGAGAATTTCCTTAACTACATTTGAGAGGGGTGATTTGGCAGGGTTTGGTTTGGTTTTGGTTTGAATTGTATCATTCAGGTTACCAATTATAATCCAAGCTCAAGAGGATTATCAGCCTTAGTGCTAAATTTCCTGAATAATTTTTATTGTTGATTTGGGGTTGTTTGGTAGGTTTTGGTTGGTTGGTTTTTTGGGTGGTTTTTTTTTTTTTTTTTAAAGGTTCAGCATCTGAAGATTTTTCAAAAATTCTGGCTCTTCCTGCTTTTTTCTCATTGACAATTAAAAGTTCTTCATGTAGCCATAATTTAATTCATATATGTTATGCCTATGACAAGAAAATTTAATTTTCTGGGGAATGTCCAGTTCCTTGGACCAGTGAGGCAAGGTACCAAATACACTAACATCAGTACCTGAATGCAAGGGTGGAAAGCTCTGAGCAAGACCTTTACATTAAGTACTAGCACCTCATTTAATATTTGCTAGAGAAGTAGTCTTTTTAACAAAACCAAAATTACACCTGTAGATGGGTGATACATTAATCATGCTTGTGATCCCTTTGTCTTTAGGAAAGGATTCAAGCTCTGGAGACAGAATTGCAAACTGTTAGCAGCAGTAAGTTGATGCTGGAAAAAGAGTTGCAAGAAGTGATTTCACTTACCAGCCAGGAGCTTGAAGAATACAGAGAGAAAGTGCTGGAACTTGAGGATGAGGTGATTGCTTGAATTTGCATGGTAGATGGGAAGGTGACAGTAAAAAATACTTGAGAGGCTGGGAGAAATTTCAGTACCATAATTTTATTCCAACCATGCAGGAAATCAGAATCTTGCACAGGAAACATCATGTCAGTGACACTTGCTAATTTTTCTGCCTGTGCTGGTTCTTCGTGGTTTCATGAATCATTGTTGTATAGGAGCAAAGAAGCTGAGAGAGTAAAGTAGTTCCTGTATAAGATAGCAGCTGTGTCTGGTCATGAGTCGGTGAGGATGCATGAATCATTATCTTCTGAAACTATTTGGAGTCATGGATGCTCAGTGATTTTTGAGGGCGGGGGATGGTGTTCAGTTGTAGAGTTGCACAAAAAAATTACATATATCAACTGCTCTTGATACTGTTTTCTCCTTTTTAGCAAGCATTTTAGCCTTCCAAAAGGAAAAAATACCTAACTGACCTCATTTTGAAGTGTTCACTTGAAAAAGAAAAAAAGAAAAAAAAAAAAAAAAAAGAAAAAAGAAAGAAATCCCACTCTAGGAAAACAAGACATTTAATGAGTTTAGCTCACAACTTTTTTGTGGTAGTAATCTGGAGTTGTTTGGGTTGGTTTGTTTGATGTGCTTTTTCTTTGGCTGTAGCTTCAGGAATCAAGAGGCTTCAGGAGGAAGATAAAACGTTTAGAAGAAATTAATAAAAAGTTGGCCCTTGAACTGGAGCATGAACGTGGAAAACTTACGGGTCTTAGTCAGTCCAACGCTGCTTTGCGGGAGCACAACAATATCCTAGAAACAGCATTAGCAAAAAGAGAGGCAGACTTGGTACAACTGAATCTACAGGTATTTGACCTTTTGATATGATATCTTAAGAAAGGAATTAGCTCATATATCTGACAACAGGATATAGGCATCCTAGCTCATATGATACAAAGTTGGTGCGTTTTCTTCAGATCTCAGTCTTCCTTGTGTTGTGTAACAGCAGTAATATGGGGGCTAAACAAGAGATCAGAAATGAGACTTTGCACTAAACAGAGCCGTTTCTTTTGGAAAAAAAC
Source organism: Podiceps cristatus (assembly GCA_000699545.1). Taxonomy (NCBI): domain Eukaryota; kingdom Metazoa; phylum Chordata; class Aves; order Podicipediformes; family Podicipedidae; genus Podiceps; species Podiceps cristatus. The sequence continues at coordinate 10,455 of KL262497.1, read as the reverse complement.
AAATCACACTAAAATATTTGCAGAAGTGAAAGTGTGGCTCACTTAGTTGAAACATAGAAACTGCATTACGTACGGATTAATTGAGATGAATGGGTTTTATGCTGATAGTAATATACTCATAGGGTATAAACCAATGGAAACATAGGCAATGAGCTCCCGTTTAACCATAGCTACTTTTAAGGTTGAAGGGTATCATGAGGAGAGAGTTATCAGTGAATAGCAGAGAGAAGTTTTGCAATCCCCGCATTGGCTTGTGTTTATATTTCCTCTGCTTGCATTTCTGGTCTTCCAGTGAGCCTGCACAAAATGAGCGTTTGTTTTTGTTGTGTGATACAGGTTCAGGCAGTCCTTAAGCGGAAAGAGGAAGAGGATCAGCAAATGCAACAACTTATTCAAGCTTTACAGGCTTCCTTAGAGAAAGAAAAGTCAAAAGTTAAAGACCTTAAGAAGCAGGTAATGGCTCCTCTTTTATTTACTTAAAAGGAGATTTAACTGTAAAGTATTTGAGAAATAGCTTGGAACACAATCTATGCTTTAGGATAGACTGCTTCCTGCAGGGTCTCTGTCATGATGGCCAGTGGCTGAAAGGTGGGTTGATGTCTCTTCTCTTGTGCCCTGTGTGAAGCATACTCATTGACTACCAGGAAAGTTCCATTCTGACTTGTCATGAGTGGGACATATCCTGAAGTGATGATACTTCATCCAAAAATTCACAATGAAAAAGCAGTCTGGCAAACGTGCTTCTTGAATTATATGTAGTTATTAACTGCCATTAGTGTTATTAAGGGTAAGAATGCTAATAGTAACTTTTTAGACAAAAAGAGAATTGTTAACAGCTCAACAACCTCCTCCTAGATTTGTTTTAGCCTCCTTTATGATGCACCTACAATGGTAAACCAAAAAAAAAGTATCTTTTTTTTTTTTATAGGAAGCAGCAGCCAAAGCAGATGCAGCACATAACCGTCGTCATTACAGAGCTGCTATGCTCGAGCTCAGTGAAATCAAGAAAGAGCTACATGCCAAAGAACTGTTTGTCCAAGCCCTTCAGGTTGAAGTAGACAAACTGCAGTAAGTAAATGTCCAGGTTCTTAAAGAACAGTAAATAAAACAAATCCTTTGAAAAAGACATGCAAAACCAAAAATTCACTAATGTCACTCTGGAGGAGATTATGTTGAAATCTACCCCAGCTGAGCTTGACCATAAGGTGCATGTTTGGACTTTAGGCGGATACTTGCATTTTTCTGTCTCTTCATAATTCAGTTAAACCTGAAGTGTGTGCTGTATTTAGGCTTCAGCATTGATTTTTTTTTTTTTTTTTACAGTTTCAACACAGGTTTCTAGTATTTCATGTTACTAGTAAGGATTACCACTTTATATCCTGTTAATCTTCTCTATTTCATATCTCTGAGGAACTACAGAGAGGATGAATTTGTTGAATATATTCCACAATATATTCAAATTCTGTTTGTTTTCTTCTATAGAATGTATTTTCTTAAATTACAAGAAATTATCAGACCTACAAGACAATGGATATAATGTTAACCCTATTCCTCTTAAAACAAAAGCAAAATTGCTGAGAGTTTTGTGTTGGTTTTACTGCATTATCTATTGTTTGTAAGTGGACTATTACCAGTGCTCAAGGTGGTGTCTGATGGTGGGTTGTGGTGTTTTGGGTTTTTTTGGGGGTTGGGGGGGTGGTGGGGGTGGTGGTGTTTGTTTTGGTTGGTTTTGGGGTTTTTACAGTATTTAATGATATATTCATCCATGTCTCATATAAAATGTTTTTTGTGATTTAATTATTCCTGTGAATGTGTTGGCAAAGCCTTCAATCAAAGTTATAACCAACCACATTCCATGCACTGTCATGTCATTTATGGTTACGTAGCTAACCCAGTGAAGTACTTGTTTTAAAGGACGGATTGAATAACTGCTGTTTCTGTTAATCCTGCTGTGCAGGGTAGAGGATGAAAAACATTCCCAGGAAGTATCACAGTTTCAGCAAGAACTGGCAGAAGCCAGGTCTCAGCTCCAACTTCTGCAGAAAAAGCTGGATGACAAGCTTAGTGAACAGCCTGTAGTAAACCAAGAGGTAAAAACTGCACATTTACTGTTTATCCTTATTTATGATGCACTGTATGACTTCATTTGTCTGTAATTCATCATTTTTTAATGAAGGTTTTCTTAGAAGGGTTCATGAGACATTGATAATAATATTTCAGATTTTCTGGTTGATTGCACCTAGAGAGAGTTCTAAAGATACGATTTTGTTGTTGTTTTTCCCTGCTGATAGGTGGAAGACCTCAAGTGGGAAGTAGAACGAAAAGAAAGAGAAATTGAAACACTTAAGCAGCAGTTGGATATGAGTGAACAGCGCAGTCACAAGGAGTTAGAAGGGATACAAGTTGTCTTGCAGGTATTTAATCTATCCAGTGGAGATTCTGATAGATCACTGGTGTTGCTGTAGGGGGATAATTAAAACAATGTTTTTATTGTTTAAAAGCATGCTTACACTGATACTCTTCTGAGACTGCTTTATAAATTTTTATTCATAAAAACTTATTCACTGTGTTTTACACTGTCTTTACTTTTCTGTTTTACTTTGACTGTGTTATTAGCTTATTTCCTTGACCTTACACCATTAAAATAGGCTACTGACTTTTTAAACCTAATTTCTGTTTTTCTGCCAGGGAAAATTGGTTTCAAATAGCAGTATTATGTGTTGTTTCTTTTTCTACTTTTCCCCTGGAAACTGGAGGAAAAAAAAAAAAACAACCCACATTAGTTGGGTGGAATTTTTATGCCGTTTCCCTGTATCACATTGATTCTCTTCCCATTTAGAATATCAAGACTGAGTTGGAAATGGTGAGGGAAGACCTGTCAGTGACTCAGAAGGATAAGTTTATGCTGCAGGCTAAAGTGACTGAACTGAAAAACAGCATGAAGTCGCTACTGCAGCAGAACCAGCAACTGAAGTCGGACCTGAAGCACGGCAAGATGAAGAAGGTATTTGAATAGGAAGAATACATGTTGTAGGGTACCGGAAAATACTCTGCCAATGTGCTTAAATTAAAGTACTGGAAAACACTCTGCTGTGGCCGTGAAACAAGCATGTAAATGTAAGATAATACACTGAACACAAAGACTTCTGGAGTAAAGGTGGGAAGTCAAAATCAATACAGCTCCTTTGCCTGCAAATCTTCCTGTATTTATCATTTAAATATCAGAACATCAGTAAATCTGTATCACAGGCAGGCATTTCATTTCAGAGTTTTCACCGGGTTTCCTGCAGCGGAGTTAGTATCTTCTTACAGTTAATACCTTCTTAATGTTCAGGTGTCTGTCCTCTCAATGCTTTCTAGTTTTTCGTCATTCCACAATTTCAAAAGGTAACAACTAGTGGTTTCTTTGAGTTTTCTGATTTGCTACTAGTACAAAGAAGGTGCAGTAATAGTACATCTCCTGCTCTCTCCCTCTCTGTGAAGTAATTTTTTCACTTAGTGAGACAGAATTTTGTTTGGAAGCCTCCATTTCATTCTTTTAGACACTGGTCCTGATACCTCATCCTGCAGGTTCCAGAATTTCCAAAAGGACTTCTTTGATTGTACTTAACTGATTTTTTTTTTTTCTGAATTGCTCTTTACTCTGAAAGAATGTTATTAAAATTTGTTGTGAAGATCCAAGTCATTCATTTTAAATCCTTCCTGGTTTATTTCTTTAGTAGGGCGAGCTCTTGATCAGGTCCTTCTAGATGCTGTTGGTTTACTTATCAGCATGGCTAGCAGATGACACTAGGTTAGGAACTTTTGCTTGTGACCCATGAGACTTAACACAAATGTGTTTGATTCCCGCTCTACAATGCAGACATGTACCAGTAGTGTGATGCGAGACTCTTTCTATGTGGTAAAAATGATACTGACAAAATAACTAAGTTATAAAAAGAACTCTTCTTTTTTTTTTTTTTTTTTTTTTTTTTTTCCTTTAACAGAGGAAGGAACTGAAGGGAGAGAATAACTCTTCAAATCCTGTGACTCCAGTCAAGATTCCGGATTGCCCAGTGCCTGCTGCCTTGTTGGAAGAACTGTTGAAACCATCAACAGCTGTGAGCAAGGAGCCTTTAAAAAATCTGAACAGCTGTCTCCGGCAATTAAAGTATGACCTGTTATTTTAAACCGTATTAAATAATCTTAAAAATGTTTCCAAGAAACCAGCTGCCAGCCTAAGGAAGAAGGATTTGTAAAATGAATTATTTTCCTTTTATTGGGACTATATTTAGGACAGTAGGATGTTCTGTCATTATAAGTGCTTGCTTATATGGTAATGAAACAGGGAAAGAAGCCTTTACAATAAGCGAGGCAAAATGTCCATCCTAAATCACAGACGGCAGAACAAACTAGAAAAATCTATTTCAAGTTGTTCTTGATGGTGGGAAAGCTGGTGTTTCTCTTCACAGCCTCAGAAAGGCTGGTTGTGATAGATGCTCAGGCAGTGTGTTAATAAGAAATCTCTACACAGGAAGTTCATTCTGCCAAAAATATGTTTTTAGATCTTCCCTTACAAGGTTGCACATGAGATTCTGAGCAGGAAAGCTACAACTTCAGGAAGACAGGGAGTTCAGGTTATTAGAACTGAGCTGCTGTTACAACTTCAGTTGATGTTTGAGGGGAATGAGCCTGTGATAATGTTCTGTGATCCTGCACTACCAGACTAGTTGCTTTGCTAAGTTGGTGTCTGACTAAAGTATGATAAGTAAAGTAACCAGGTATGTTTACCTGGTTATTTTTCTGTGCTGCTTTCCTCATCTCTACCTCCCTCGTTGTCTTCTATATGTGCAAGAGTACCACGTTCATCAGGTAGCGGTCACTAACTGCCTTTACTGAGGAAACAGTGCTGCATCATCCCTGGCAATGAGTACACGCAGCAAAGGAGCTACTGCATTGTTGGCCCTTACTTTTGAATTAAGCATATTGTACTTGTTTTGCTTTTAAATTAAAGAGAGACAATTCCTAAGCTTCCTATGGGCTTCTTTCTCTTGTGTACAGCAATAGCTTAGACAGTCTTGGAGGTAGGTATCAAGAATCAGGAAAGTAATTTTCTGATCTTGCATTTAGCAATTAGCTTTCTACTTGTTAACTATTGCTTTTTTGTTCTCGATACTTTCAAAGGCAAGAAATGGACAGCCTTCAGCGTCAGATGGAGGAACACACTATTACAGTACACGAATCGATGTCTTCGTGGACTCAGATTGAGGGGCAGCTAATGGACCTTACCTCCACCAACCCTGCAACTGCATCAGACCAGCAGGAGATTCCTACTGTAGATGAAAAGAAACAGAATTGTAGTGTTAGTGACGAGGAAGCTTTGACACTATAACCTCCTTATCAGTTGTCTGTCTTCCAATTGCTTTAAGTATGTAAACAAATCTTTATCAAAACTATTTATTTCATTTTTAAAAATTATTTTCTGAGTTCTGCTTTTGCCTTTAGAAGCAAGGGGCACGGTTTTGAGAAACTGTTGTCATACAAAATGCAGAACATGCTAATTCCAAGGGTTTGTTTGAAACCTTACCACAATAATTCTGTCATGTTGGGGGTTCCCAAGTGGTAAATCAACTCATTTTGGGATTTAGGAAGAGATTCATATGAAGGTTTCAAGTGAGGTCAAGAAGAGCATCTGGTTCCAGGTCTGTATTTCTTCAGTCTGGGTGAGTTTGTTAAGGAATGACTGTTAATTATGTAACATCTGGGTTTTAGTGTTTTGTTGTTTGGGGTTGGTTTTTTTTTTGGGAGGGGGGGTGGGTAGCAGAGCAGAATCTGTTGTTTTCCCCCATCTTGGTTTATATCCAAATCACAGGGAAAAATAAGTTCTCCTTGTGTTCAGCCATTAACGGTGGTTGAGAACTGGATATTCTCCTGTGATCGCTTACTGTTGAAATTCAGATTACAGATACCTGTATTTAAAGAAAAAAAATAATCATTTGAAGCCTTTTCTGGTTATGGAGATGACCTCTGACCTATAGCAAAAGAAACAAGACTGTAAAGACGAGCAATGCAGACCAGTATGTATCTTTGGCAGATTTGCCTGAGATGTTTTCTGAAGTGTCACAGTTTCTCTCTTACAGTTGCAGGCCAGTAGGGAGCTTTGCTTCACTGCACAAACACTTCTTGCACCTTTTTAGTTTAACTTTTGAAGCAGATACCATTGAAAAAGGTATGCGTGTAGTGTATATATATATATATAAAAGAAAAAATAATTTTCTGACTTTGAATATCTGTTTTAATATACGTATATACTGTAAGTTAAGGCTGACATGAGGGTTTTTTGTTACTGTCATTGTTTTAATGTTACATTTAAGTTTGATGGGTTTTGACATATTGTACAAATGGCTTAGGGAAATTAGTCCCCAAAGCCACACCTTTTAGATATGTAATTATTTTTACTTTAAAAGACAAAATTATGATGCCTATAAAATTATTATTTTTATTAGCTTTATTTTCTCCCACACACTTCCCCTACTTTTTGCACCCTCTATTACAAGGTGTCTACCATGAATGGAAATGCTGCTACTGTGGCAGCCCCTTAGCAGAGCACCTTGACTAGATTATTATTAAAGCAGCCCACTTTAGATTCCTTCGCCTTTGATCCCGTTGCTCCATGTGGCTTGGAGTGCAGTAATAAGCTTGCCCCCTCCTCATACAAAAATTCAGTGTGGAGGTACTGCTTTGCCTGATGTGCTAAGCACAAATCAAAATATATGTGACAGATTATTTGGAAGATTTAGTGGCAACTCGTGTACTAGCATGTTTTTGTCTTTAAAACATAAAGAAAACAGGTCAATTATATCCACTAGAAGTTGGCATTTAAAAAAAAAAAATAGTAAGTACAAGTAGATTAAGTGGCTGGGGGCTGGGAGGGGGGATGTCTAGTTCCTACATTTTTCCAAAGGAACTGTTGCTGCTTTTGGATGGGTTTGGTTGTTTGGGGCGGGAATTATTGCAGTTTGCTTAGCAGTAAGGCAAAAAAACAAAAGCAAACAAATAAAAAACCCAAACCCACCCATATTTATCCAAAGTCTGATTTCTCACAATTAGCAATCCAAACGTTAGTCTAGGTCCACTTTATCTACGGTGTCTGTACTGACTGATTTCATACTCTTCAGCTACGGGATTTTAACTTACATTTCATTGGGATCAAAGTCAAGTGATGCTAAAAGTCAAGGTTTTGAAATTGGTGAAGAAAGAAATGCATAAGGATGTCATTAGGTGCCCATCATTCCGAGTTACCAAGCAATTTGAAGGAAAGTCAAAAGCTTTACAGACTAGCTTAGACCTGTTAATGCCTGCATACTGCTACAGTCTACTTTGCAGAGTAAATGGTACTGATTATTTCGCTGCTGTCGTGTTCTTGAAGATGCCTGTATATTAAGCTCGAAGAAGAAAATACTCAGTATTGTTAAATAACAAAATTAAAACTACATAATAAATAATATATTCCGTACAAAAAAGTTATCAAATGTTCAGGATTTTAAACAACACTTGTGCAGTGTTAATGTTGCTGTTCATTTTGATAAATACATTGCCTACAGTTAAGAATCTCTTAAGTTTGGCAACAGTTGTATGGATAAAAGTTTGATCTGGTATCAAAGAAGCCAGAATTGTTAGAAACCATAGTTCTTCAGAATATTTGCTCTCCTTTTTGAATCAGTAATTGTACTGCATTCTGTTTTCATTGCAGTGCTGCATTTTCTCCCTCGCTCCTTAAAGACATCTGAGCTTACACAATCAAGTAGCCTTACACCGTGTTTTTCCTTTTAACGATGCCAGAGCTGTTGTGAAGTGCTCAGATTAGATTTCCGCATTGTGACCCACCTGTCTCTCTGAAAGTACCTGGGCACTGGGTGTTTTCATTTTCTGTTCACCATGTGTTTTTTCTATAAACAGAAGCACCATGCCATTTACTTAAATGAAGGACAGACAGTGAGACTTGAGGGTCTAAATCTGGTAAGGGACTAAGTCAATTGAGTTACGGAAGTCACTGGGAAGCCTTCTGGAAGGAGCATGCAGCATGTGATAAAAGCAAGGCCTTTTCTTTGAAGCTCATCAGCTATGTTTCTTAATTATCCAGAGAAAGAGTTGCTATTTTATTCAAAAGCCTCACCCTGAGGCTGAGCATGCTTGCTCTACAAAGCTTCAGGTCTTCGCTCTCTTGGCAATAAAACAAAGTAGTTATAGGAATGAAAACTGCCTCCCCTCTGCCTGTCAGAGCACTGCCAAATACATCAGAGGAAAATCAGTGCCTTTTTCAAGCACTGCAATAGAACGTAGTTTCTGTGTCTGTTTCTTCAGTGGTTGCAACCTACTAAACCAAGTCTTGTTGATGAAGGAGAAATGTCACTGTAAAGTGAGAATGTCTCCCAAGTGATGAAAGTTGGTAACTGCTGCAGCATTGCTTTTTCAGATGCTGTCGGGTTTTTGAGGACTCTTGAGTAATTGTGCATTTTAAAAAACAAAAACAAACCCACCAAAACCAAAAACCCAAAACCAAACCAAAACAAAAACCAACCAACCAAAAAACACAACAAAAAAATAGCAAACCCTGCAATGGGAAAAAATGTTGTTACTGACTCTGCTGTTGCTGAATATTGCATAATGCTCCATTCTGTTGTCTTCCAGATTTCTTGAAAATATTTGTGCACTGTATTGGGATCAGCTGAGCCCCTTATCCACTCATACGGTGGGAGGATCTGATCCCAATCTGTTTATTCAGGCAATATCCTAGCTGAAATCTGAGAATTTCACATATCTAGAGAGTAGCGTAATACCCAGAATGAAAGTTCCAGTGCTCATCTTTTCATGGATTACTTTCCCCTTCGGGGAGTGAACTGCAGTGGCAGGGCTCTTCTAATGCTAATTCTGACCATGTTAAAGGTGCACGGGGGTCAGATAGTATTATCAATATAAATTTGACTTAATTTCACTACTGGTGATGCAAAATCTTGTGATAAATGTTTAATTAACTTTGCCAGGGAAGTTTGAATAGTTGCATGAGACTTACTATGACCAGAGCCTTTAAATGTTTTCTTGTGAATGAAATTACAGTCCAAAGTAATTACTAATGCTCATCAGCTGTCATCCGGTCACTCTTGTCTCCTGCTGATGGGTAACACTTCAGTCTTGGGCAGTAGGGCAGCCTTATTTCCAATACAGATGCACAGACTTCTAGGGGAGGGAAAGATGTTCTGGATATTGTAAAGGAAATATTGTTGTGTTTTATACATGACATTCAATAATGTCTACTTAGGTTGTATTTGTAAAGATAGGAGTTAATCATTTCATGTTCTTGAGTGAATAACCCAGGGGTTGGAGGAGTTACACTATGTACAATTAATGTTTATGATCATACAAAGCATGTTGATTATGAAAATAATGTGCATAGGAATTCCTTTGAAAGTTTTGTGCAATAAACTATTTTTGGTAAAGGGCTCCATGTTGTTTTTACTTTTAAAGAGAGACTGAGAGCATCTCTTTAGACAGTAATTTTTACGTTTAGGATTCTGAATATGCTGGTTTTGCATGCTTTTCCTTTTTTTAAAAAAAAAAAAAAAAAGGAAAAAACCTTATTTCAAAAAAACTACATTATTGTGCATTGATTTTTTTGCTGATTCAACACATCTCAAGTTGTGCTTGTATTTTCATTACATTACTTCTTAGTTTGCTGAACGTGTCAGGAAAGAACCGCAATGAGTGCATCTCCCTTGGCCTGAATTTACCTGAAGTGTACAAAATGGAACAATGCAGAAATGTCATCCTGATTCTGAATGAGCCACTTGTGCTGATGAGCAGAGAGATGACTGTACCTTGCTTGCAGTATTAAACAGGGCCAGTTAAAGGGATGTTGTCAGCTTCGGTTTGAAGGCCTGACACTTTGTCTTGTCTGTTAAACCAGCAACTGACCCCTGGGCTGGTAAGTACAAGTACCCCCATCAGGTACTGACGTTTTACCTCAGGGGCTGACATGGGACCTGTGAAGGGACTTGTTTCCTTCTAATGCACTAGGGGCTTCTCAACCGGCTTCTCCGAGACTCCTGCAGTATTTTGAGATTAAGGCGTAGACTGAATCTTCCTTTTTAAAGGGGACTGTATTTCAAATTGCTCGTGCGTCTTCTCAGCTCCCCAGGCTGCTGCTGGTGGCAAGCCCCTACCTTGCCTGTCGGAGGGAGGAGGACTAAGCGTAGTTCCCCATCCTGCCAGCCTGGTCCCGGCATCTTGACAACCCCCCTAACATCCAGCACACGTCTAGCGCGGGAACGGACAAAGCCCGCGCCTAATGGAGGAAAGGACAAACCCCACGCTGGTGCTACACGAAGCTCTATCCTGCATTTTATTGGAGCAGCGCACGGTTTGCTGAGCCCAGGCCCCTGAGGCCCCTTCCTCAGGCGGCAGCCTTTCCCCCGCCCC